>WSTJ01000196.1:0-34570 GCA_019623705.1 Ceratobasidium sp. 428
CTATATGAGTCGGGAGTAAAGGGCATAAGACTATGTCGCTTACCGAACCAGAAATCCCCCATGGCAATCACACTTCCTCCCTTCTCTGCATCGGCCATTCCTTCTTTGGCCATCTCATCCATCCACTCGCTCTTCATCCCATACTTCTCGGCCGTCGTGCACATCAGCTGGTACCGAATCTGGAGTATAGTTTCCCTCGATGTCACGTTCTGTAGAAACCTAGCTCTCAACCCCGCCTGCGCTGGCTCGGAGCCCCAGCGATGAAACCGGCCCATAAAGTCGCCTAGAGCCGCGCCGATCCGTGCAGAAACGTTCTTGATTGTTCCATTTTCGAATGATTCAATGAGGACGGTTGAAAGCGCGCGTGCTGGTGTAAGATCCGTCATGATAAGGGTATATGTCTTCGGGTCGTAGTGCAAGACTCGTGGAACCTGGACAGTACTCTCGAGCGTAAACAGTCCAGAAGCCGCAACCACCTTTAGTGCTTCATGTTCAAATGTCTACATATCAAAGACCGGGTTTAGTTCAATCCAATGATCATCAAATTGAAGCAGACGTGAGGAAACGCGAACATACCATCCTTTCCGCATTCATCACCCATTCTACGTTCGTAGCCGCATGCCTCACGCTATGTTTCACTACTACACTCGTCACTCCGCCTTGCTCTGGACTCTCCAGTAGGACGCGATAGGTGAAACCTACGGTGCCGCCAGAGAGCGCTTGAACTTCGGACGCGGCGAATTTGGTTGGGGCGAGGTAGGATGCGAGACCGGTGGGGGTTGTTAGATCGTGTGTGGACATCACTGCAAAGGGGGGGGTGGTGGCAGACCAAGCGCCTGCAGACCAGCACAGACCCTGGGGTTAGGCGCCACAGATGCGGTGCCCAGGTACAACCCGGTTCTGTGTTGGTACCGATCGATCACACCATTGCTGGCGAACTTGGGACTGCGTCGCACCTAAGGAAACAGAGTCTGTCACAGTAACGTAAGTCCTATATTTTAAGGGCGAGAAATGATGCGCGAAGCCGTGAACGTCGCGACCATACGACCGAGATAAACAAGCTGAGATGACGACCTCGCCTTTCTACGACTATAGATATATGATTATGGAAAAAGAGACGATGGTTAAGGAGCAGAATCCCTACAACCAAACGCATACACACGCACACGGTCTAATGCTATACAGCCCAGAAATACATGACAGCGTACACTTATCGATTTTTTGACTACTGTCAGACGTTAGTTAAGCCTTTAATCCAGGTAGGTTATACAAAGACTGGAGGGAGAGGTTGCGTGGGCTTAGAAAACATTGCGCCTCACATTTATAACTTTGTATGCGCCCTTTCGATTCCGCGCTGCTAGCCCAGCAAATCTGTGCTACCTGACATCCGAGTCTCAAAGCTATTCTAAGAGCATAGTCTGTTTGTATATAGCATATAGTGAGCCTCAATCCACCTATGAGGGCTTAAGAGACAGTTCACTTTGCGTTGAACGGAGCTCACGCTCAGCCGCGCGGAGAGCGCTGCATGACGCTCTCCACAGAGCATCGAACCAGACTAAACAGCTTACCTCACTATAGTCATTGTATTCGATATATCTTGAAAATTATGCTGCTACTCTGTCTTGAGACTTAGTGGGTTGACCACTGACAAGCTCGTCTTGGAGTGTGTTGATTAAGTATGGAGTACTTCATTTCGGGGTCCTAAGGAACAGATTACTAAGGAAGACCGTTTGACCCCTCATTCTTTGATGTGACATTATAGGCGAGGGGGCAGGACCTTTGCGGGCAGGTGACAAGGCGCCGAAGTCTGATCTTGGTTGGAGTTCAACTGTTGCTTGCGGCGACGCACCGGGTGTCGAGCTAGTAAGTCACCAATTGGAAATATTTATGTGCTATTGACGCATGACTTGCAATTTGTATCATTAAGCTTTGAGTGTGGTGCGGTATATACGAGAAGTCAAGATCAAACGGTATGAGCAAACATGTCACGCACAACCACATTCTTCCGAATCTCTTCTACGTCTCCCGCTCTCGCAGCCTCGAGTAGCTCCAGTCCACGCCGTATAATATCTTCTTTCACTCGATCTTCTTGATGCTGGAGCCACGACTCCATCAGGCTAAAGCTCAACACGTCCCGCCCGCCTGAGAGCGCGATCTGCACGTCGTCTAGCGCAAAATGGGCGTTGTAGCTCTGCATGAAGTTTTGCATAAGCGTAAAGTCCGGAGAAGGGTACAGGCACGCGAGACTGTATACTGAGACTGCGAAATGCGCAACGTCGAGTTCGGGGCGTGCGCATCGAGCTGTCTCCCAATCGATGATATAGATACGAAGCTCGGGTTCTAGGGAGACTAGTACGTTATCTGTACGCATGGCAGCTGTATGAATACGCAAGAGTAGAGTAAATACAACCGTACCACTCACCGAACCAAAAATCTGCCATAGCAATTACACTCCCTCCCTTCTCCGCATCGGCCATCCCCTCCTTGACCATCTCGTTCATCCAGTCCCTCTTCATCCCATACTGCTCAGCGGTCATATACATCAACTGATACCGAAGCTGGAGTATGGACTTTCTCGACGCTACATTCTGCAGAAACCTAGCTCTCAACCCCGCCTGCGCTGGCTCGGAGCCCCAGCGATGAAACCGGCCCATGAAGTCGCCTAGAGCTGTTCCGATCCGGGTTGAGACGTCTTTGATCGTCCCAGATTCAAGTGCCTCGATGAGGACGGCTGAGAGTGTACGTGCTGGTGTGAGGTCCGCCATGATCAGAGTATGCACCTCAGGATCGAAGCGCAGCACCCGAGGAACCTGGACAGTACTCTCGAGCGTAAAAAGTCCAGACGACGCGACCGCGTTGAGGGCCTCGTGCTCGAATGTCTATATGTTGAAACCAAGATCAGTTCGATCCAAGGGTCATAGAATTAAGTTAGGTACAAGAAACACAAGCGTACCATTCTCTCCACATTCATCGCCCATTTCACATTCGTAGCCGCATACCCCAAACCATGTTTCACTACTACACTCGTCACTCCGCCTTGCTTTGGAGCCTTGAGCAGGACGCGGTAGACAAAGCCTATGGTGCCACCGGAGAGCGTCTGGATGTCGGACGCGGCGAACTTGGTTGGGGCGAGGTAGGATGCGAGACCGGTGGGCGTCGTTAGATCGTGTGTGGACATTACTGCAAAGGGGGGAGGTGGTGGCAGACCAAGCGCCTGCAGACCAGCACAGACCCTGGAGTTAGGCGCCCAGGTGCAACCTCGGCCCGCGTTGGTACTGATCGATAATACCCACGCTGACCATCGCTGACGAAGCTGGCGTCGCGCCTAAGGAAACTAAAACAGAGTATGTCACGGCAGATATGGCGATGAATAACACCGGCAGACGTCGACGGACCGGAATGCTTGCTGCTAGCTCATGCCGACCCTCATTCACCCGCTTGTCACCCCTATCTAACTTGTATTCCATCTAATGTTAATACAACGACTTACTCTGAACCTCATGTCCTATCCGAATAACGCCGCATAGTATTTATCGACGTCTACCTGGGAGTCTAATAGATAGACCTTATGCGCTATATGCCAAGCCAATTCGTACAAATCACAGTTCGATGTATACTAATACCCTAGCTCATGCCTAGCGCTGATATTATAGTAGCGATAATTGCTATTTCGACCTCGCGCTGAATAACGTCGAGAGTGCAAATATGTTGAGCGTAGTTGGTGGTTGTATGCGCTTGTGAATGGTAGCTGGCTAGACACGTGATCAAAATCGTCCCATGCCCTACTGTACTGGCAAGAGAATAACGTCGGTCCCAGGACCCGAAACCCTCGAAATGCATTTTTGACATTTAAAAATTTCAACTAAACCAGACTTGATATTTCGGGGTCTGGTGTAAATAAGTGCCTATAAGCACTGCGTCAAGTCTTAGAGAGCAAGAGTCGGAGCTCGAGGATAGGTACAAGTATCTTTGACTCCCGTGAGGGTGTCCGAAGTCCTGGGACGACGTTATTCTCTTGCCACTACAGTAGTACACTCTTCGCCACGACTAGCCAAACGAATCGAGGCGTTCGTCAACCGAAGTTGGCCCGGATAGCTGATAACGTGTGTCAAAGAAGAAGGTAAGCAATGCAACATACTGCTCAAAACGTAAGCTGGGTAGCTCAAACTAAGTCCCAGTTATACACCCAAAGAAAGCCGAACACATCCTTACTTGTGCGATGGATGAAACTATTAAATCTGCCTTAGAGAACTGGAAAAGTGCACGCGCACTACTATCTAGCTCGATTCAGTCCTATCTGGATACCTGTACCGCCCTGCGCACCGCCTGTGTTTCGCCACTTCATCAGTTTCCGGGATCTGCACTAATTGAAGACTCGCTTGTTGCGGTCGAGTCCCAGCTTGAATCGCTAGCTACGGATGCAAAAACGCTGCTCAACCTGCAGGTCTCTCTAAAAGCGATGAGAAAAAAGCTGACGACGCCGGCCCGGATTAACACTTTGCCACCTGAGATTCTCGCTGATATATTTACGCGCTCGGGGGGCTACTGTGCGCACGTCAAAAATTTCAGCTCCCGTAGTCTTGCTAGTGTCTGTACTTACTGGAGAGAAACTGCATTAAGCACCCCAGAATTATGGGCCCACATAGACGTCGGTCCAACGATGTTGTACCTTAATACTAACCTCTTACTCGAGCGCTCAAAGGGAAGTCCTATCTATGTACATCTGTATGAACCTGAGCCCCCTGGTGGCGGACCTACGCCTGAATATGAAGTTTTCAAAGCGATGGGTGTACTTACGTTCCATATGCATCGCGTTCGCGCCCTTGAAATGAAGTCGTACAGTTATTCTAGGAGCTTTATGTTCGCTATATTGAACTTGTGGCTCACTCGCGGCAGCGAAGGCACACCGACTACCTTAAGGGTGTTTCGACCAAATGGTGACCAAGTTCTCGGTCCAGACGAAGTGGGAAGATATGGAAAACTTGACAGCCGATCAAAACATGGGAAAGCCATACTATCATCTCTTCGCACGCTTCACTTGGATGGAGTTCAGTTCACCTGGGACAGTGGTGCATATCGTGGGCTTGTCGACCTGCAACTTGATCTTTCAAAAGCAGGGTCTATCCCCATATCTCAGTCCCAATTCCTCAGTATACTATCCGCAAACCCGGAGTTATCTGTGTTGAAGCTGAAGCATCCTGAGGTGGCTAGTTCGGGCGATCAAGCCCAATCAACTCCCGTCCTTCTCCCCAACCTTCAGGTCTTAACCATACTTGACCCTTTTGACAAAAACATCGAGGCATTGTTGCCCCTGATAGCTCTACCCTACTCTTCTCCCGACCTCAACGTCAGCATAGAATGCACTTTGAGCGCACGCGACCATCTACAAGACCTCTTTGTCCGCTCAGAGATACCCACCTTAGTCTGGGATGGTAATCGAAATAATTTTCTGCTTGGGCGGTCTCCATTCAGGTCGATACACAGCTTTCAAACCCTTATACTTCATCTTTGGAGGATACAAGATGCCTCACAAGAAAGCGGGAGCGATCCAGGCCTGCCTACTTCTCAGTCACTACCTCTTTCTCCTCTACCAAGCGTAGTTTTGGTGTCGTGCACTATCAGCTTTGATGGCCTGAAAGCGCTCATCTCCGGGCATCATATTCTAAACTTGCGCTTGGACCAATGTGAGGTGGAGCGGTCCTCTGAAAAAAGCTTGGAAGATATGCGAGATGCATTGCTGAAGCTATATCCTGAGCTCAATTGCTCAATCTCGAATATCGACACCACTGCCGAATTACCTTGTCGTGTATTTTTTGAATATGATTGAGCTCATGCGTAGTTATGATGCACTATTTGTAATGATATAGGTACGCCAATTGCTGAAGCGATTGGATGAAATATACGCCTTCACTGTAGTAGAAACGTATCCTTGAGATGAGCTTTCGGAATACTCACATTTTATAGCTGCCAACTGTTCTATGGGAGTATTTTACCATTACGCTCGAACTTGTGGTTTCAGACTGCTCAAGTTAGTCTAGAAATACCCGATCTCAACGAGTAGTAGCTATATATCAGCCAAAGCAGGGAAGTAAATTAGAAGCTAACCGTCCGATATCTATACAAGCGTTGTATGTCTACTAATCATTTTGACCTTGGAATCAAGCAGGCTTCTGCGTCATGCCCGCTCTAAGCCTTGTTGCGACCTACTCTAAGGAGGATTTTGGACTTTAACCGGGGAAAGAGGAAGGGGAATGGCGCAAGTAGCGGACGTTTTCCGGAGCGGTTTCGCGTGTCTGCCGGTGAGTATATGGCGGGGGAAGTATGGCTATATGCAGCCCGTTTTCCATCCCTTGGCGTCTGTTTCCCTTAGGTCAGAGTCCCAGCTTTTAGATGGAATCAACAACCCATAAGGAGACGAGAGTACCTGGGCAGATGTAGATATATGTCCATAAACTGGTGTGCTGGTGTGCTGGTGTGCTGGTGTGCTCAACGCGATATGCTCCTAATAAGAACAAACATCCGCGAGGTCATGAAGTTTGAGGAAGTTGTTGTGTACACAGTGAGTCCTTGAAAGGGCAAAAACCCGAGCAAGAATATCTGGTCGGAGTGTGTTGATCCGAGCAAGCGCCACGGACTTAATCCACATTGTGGCTAGAGAGATACGTATATCGTGTAGGGCATGCTCCTCGGAAGGTAACAGGTTGAGCTCTGACTCGGCAGCCGTTGTGAGAGCATCTTCCACTGTTGGCTCTGCGTAATACCGAAATGGAGGTCGAGCATAAGTGGTAGTGAGAGCCGTACAAGCACCTGGGCATGACTTGGTCAAGCTGGATAGGAGCACTCGCACCGCTTTATATTCTTCAGGGGCACCTTGAAGTCCAGCGCATCTCGCTGTCCACGTCGAAAAACAGCCCAGACTAGAGATAGGAACCTCGACTGGCTAGTAATGCGTATCACTAGTCAAAGATAGTTTAGTTGATTGATTTAGCGAGCTCGCCTGCAATAGAGTCATTACGGCGCGCCGAGTAGGATCTAGTGGCTGATCGACGGTTGGGTGAGACTGGCTCAGAGTTTTATCGTTGATGCCCCTGTTGAGTGTTTGCAACTGTTTGGGCATCGCTGCAATGGTTGTCGTGATATACCTTAGTTGGTTTGATTTAATGGTTTAACCTATGGGTCTGCATGCATTGCATTCAACACGTTAAATTCACGGGAAAAAACCTAAACTACTTGCTGAGACTCTGAAGTGAACAAGTCCTTCACCAGGCTCTTAGTCCTGATAGTGCTCACATCACCGTCTCTAGACAATCGTAGCAGCTCCTGTCCTTCCTGCGTCACTTGCTTCAGGAACTCCTCGGTATGATCTCTGGCCCAGGTCAGAACAGTCCCAAAGCCCATCGTGTCGATGCCGGCTAGTCGAGCAATCTTCAGCGGGTCTAACGTTCGATGCCTGCTATATGCTCGGTGCAGAGCGGGTACGAACGGGTAAACCTCCCGCACACCATATCGGCGCGCGAAGGAAGTTGCAGCGCCTGTTATTTCGCCTACGTCAAACTCTGGTGGCGCTGGTCTAGCCATCTCCCAATCAATCACATAGAGCCGTAATCCACCGTGCTCGGGTGCTTGCGAAACCAGTACGTTATCTATGAGTATTTTGATGTAAGAAAGTGGGGTAGAATGTCGAACCGAATGACCACTCACCGAGCCAGAGGTCACCAATGGCTAGACCATCTTGGAAGCTGGTAGCGTCCTGTCTTTCTGCCTCGATGATGTCGGTTAGCCAGGGCTCCATTGTGCCAAACTCCGTGGCCGCACGAACGGCCATGTCATGATGGACCGAGAGGACTTGTTTGGTCGCAGCAACGTTCTGCGCAAAGCGCTTGCGGAGCGCGGCTTGTTCGGGTAGAGAGCTCCAGTTGTGAAAGCGGCCAACAAAATCACCGAGAGCTGAACCAGCTGATGAAGCTAGATCGCACGCAGTCTTGAGTTTCGATTCGGCATCGTCTCCATCGTAGACGCCTTCGAGGCTGTCAGTAAGTACTTTGGTTAGGGTCTTCACTGCGCCAAGGTCAGTCATGAATATAGTATTGGTCTCGGGATCGAAATGTAGCGGCTTGGGAGCCTGAACGGTGCTATTCGAGTTGAACAGGCCAGACTTCGAAACCGCAGCTAGAGCCTCGTACTCGTATACCTGGAGCACGGATAAGCCAAGCTGTTGAGAGCACTATGAATGGGCGATACATACCGCTCGCTCGGCTTCGATCTTCATCGCCTCATATATCGCAATGTAGCCTTCGGCGTGCTTGAGTATTATACTACTTTCGCCAGTCGGAAGGGGGGTCCGTAGCGTGGCACGATAGGTAAAAGCAGAATGTCCACCAATAACTAGTTGGACATCAATGGCGGCAAACTGAGTGCCTTCGAGGTAAGAGAAAACGCCATCAGCGGTTGTGAGGTTGGGCATCGTAGAAGGAGTTGAGAAGAGATCGAGAAGAGAGAATGGAGGCTGGTCATGTTCAAAATGCTACGCTGAAATACTGGTCACACGACCACAAAACCGTCGTTCGCTTACATAGTTTGGGGTTCGAGGGTAAAGAAGATCAGGAAACGTCAAACAGTGCTCGGGGACGACTGCCGAAGCGAACAATGGATGGCCCGAGCAAACCAATCACCACTTGGACTTCTTGAGCGGCTATTCTTGTATAGGGTCGGTTCTCGAACCAGCGTGGTACGGTACCCACTAGTACGTCTCAGCGAAACCCAACGAGCTGAAAGCTAGACCAGTAGAAATACAAGTGACACTCACTTCACTCTAGTGATGCGAGATAGATGCTTCGAGATGGATCTACGAACATCGATAAAAATTAGAACGAGGAGAGATCCAAAACGCGTCCAGGCAAAGAACATATCGCATTGAGCTCTCGAACAGTGGGAGCTACGAACGACACTTTCACTACTCGTCATAGACATCAAATGCAGCTCACACTTAAAATAGAATCGGCGAACCGTAGGATATGAGTGAGGTCGTGGTTCATGGCTTTAGACCGTCGCACCACGTGATCTTCACAGGTAGGGGTGGCCAAATACGATTACGATAATATCAAATCCTGTGGAGTCGATCTTAATACGATCCTTTCGATTTTGATAACAGTATCAGCCCGTATTAATCCAGTATTGTATTACGGCATACTATATTGTATTATCAATGTCGACCATGAAACGACCGTACGGACTCCAGCACACATCATAGGCGCTCCGGACCACCGATACTGCAATGTACTCGGCACGAAGGCTCTGGCGTCGTGCTTAGATAGACAAAAAACTAATGAGATGCATTGGTAGCTGAGGTATCGTATCATGCTGTATCGTATCAAGTTAGGAACGTATTATATTAGGTCATATCAAGCCATGGAGCTCGGGATTTAGTTCGGAATGTATCAATATTGGATTCGTATTCCGTGATGATATCTGATATGGATCAGTATTTGGCCACCCCTATTCACAGGTCAACGGTTAAGTATGTGTACGAAAATTTCAACTACTACTCCATGGTATCACTGAGCTCCGATTACTTTGTGATTTAACCGTGGTGTCAGTCGGAATAAATGCCTTCCCCTGAGCTGTTTGAGTATAATTTTTATCAGTATGTGATACGTCGGCGAGAGCATACAAGTAATTAGCTTGAAGATAGTACGTCACTTATATTACTAAGATCAGCTCTCTTGCATACAACATATGCTTGATAGCATATTACAAAGCAGTGTGTAAGGCCAATTATCCATGCTTTACAGGCGCATACACCTAAGATAAGTAATCAAATATCGTCCTACATGGCTGTCGATAAGTGGAGTCCGTGTCTGAAATCGAGCACCCTAGTTTAGGGAATAGCTCGAGTAGCGAGGCTCGCATGGCTTGTAAATCATGATTTGACTCCTTATGCGCGGAGCACTTCTCTAGACTCAAAGTCTGAACGCCATGTTCGGTTACAAAGCGCTCCAGGCCTGTAAAGCTGACAACGGAACTAAGTAAAACGACACTGGATATATGAGAGTGTTGCATTGGCTGTGAAGCCACGACGTTTTCCTCGGTGGCCGGTTCCTCGGAGATCTCTAGGTGATCAAGGATCAAGGTGTCGAGACAAGGAAGCGACACCAGGGTGCGCTGTAGCGTGCTAAGTTCGGAACACAAGCAGTAAAGCATAGCCATCTGAGAGCGAGCGAGAAAGTTCTGGAGCTCATCTTGTGAACCACCGGAGAGTGAAAGTCCAACACTGAGTTCACCAGAAGCGCTAGGCAGACTGATCACGGGGAGTAGCAGCCGCAAGCTACCGGGCTGTAAGTGTATCAAGTTCAAGACCTTCAGGTGGTTGAGTTCAACCGGTGCGGGCGGAACCCAGTCCTCAGGACTAGTTATTTTTAGGCGCCCCAGCTTCAGCGTGGATAGGGCCGGATTTGCGGTAAGTATGGTGATAAGCTGTGGCATGGATATGCTGGGATTCGGACTGGGGAGATCAATTCGAAGGTCAATCAGGTCCCGATAAGCGCAGTTACCCCAATCGAACTTGACTCGATCCAAGTGAAGCGTGCTAAGAGATGACAGCACACCATTCGCATTTTCTGATTGACATTTAAGTTGTCTGTGTTTACTAGTAACGCCATAGGAATACAGCAGCCTTTCGCCTTTAGGACGATAGATAGACAAAGACTTGGACAAAGTGGTGCTGCCATGCGCAAGCCACAGGTTGAGCAAAGTGCATATGAAGGCCCGAGACTGATTGTAAGATTGCATGTCCATGCTACAGACGCGATGTATGTGCGGTGTAATCACGGATATAGTTTTTGATATATCGATATCGGGGGTGCGCTCTAGTTCTGGCTCGCATAGATGGATATGCAATGGTTTATCTTTTGCGCGCCTAAGTAACACTTCAGCTAGATTGACTGGAGTACGAGGACCAACGTCGATGTGAGTCCATAGGTCTGGTGTATTGAACGCCACACGCTGCCAATAGGCACAGACACTGGCTATATTGTTGAAGTAAATGCTGCCGCTCCGTATACAATAGGCTTTCGACAGAACAAAGATCTGAGCGAGGATTTCTGGCGGTAGCGTGTTGACCCGAACGAGGGTTACAGATTTGTTTCGTATGGTGGCAAGAGAGGTACGCACGTCCCGTAGTGCGTTCTCCTCGGAAGCTAACGAGTCAAGCTCTAAGTCAACTGTTTTGAGCCCTAGATCTACAGCCGACTCTTGAGAAGACCAATCTGGGGCTTGAGCGTAGATTGCGGTGAGAGCCGTGCACGCATCCAGATACGATTTGATTGAGCTAGAGAGTAGTGTACGCATTGCACTCCATTCTTCAAGAGCAGCCTGGAACTTGGCGCCCCCCGTCACGCACGTCGGATTAAAGTGAAAGGGGCTGGAGACTAAAATCCCATGTGGCTGTCGCATACTAGTCAAATTAGAGAACACAATCACAACTATGGGGTACTTGCCTGTAGCATATTCGTTGCACTATATTGGGTACTATCTAGTAAACACCGTTAGGTGGCTTAGTTCTAGGTGCTAGTACTACGGTTGCGGACAAGGCTGTGTGATGAGGAGCCCTAGCCCCTGGTCAAGGGTCTAGGAAGCTGATGTCCCTGGCGCATCATGTATGCGACTGTTTGCTTGCTATATCTGGATTATGTCATATAAGTGTCTCAGGAGTCGGGTAAACCAGGTTTCCTCAATGATTTGCTTGTAGGCACTGTATATATGCCAACGTTGGCTAAGCATACACGTAACATGTTGTGCAATAGGATTCGACCTCAATGATTCTCGATTTCCGATATGCTGCATACATTCTGAATAACTAGAATTAAATCTAAGGTAGAATGTCAAACACGAAGTTGAAAATTCATACTGTAAACGGTAGATTTCTTCCTAATCCATGTATATTATATCTTACTTTCTTGTAGACATGATTCGGAGCTATAATTCGTCCCGTGTAGTACTCTCCTTCGTCGGGGGCGAAGTGAACGTTGTGACACTTGGTAAAGCTCTGCATAAGCCCAGGGTCTCCACAAGATAAAGGAGAATCGTACGTAAGGCTGCGTCCCGCAGATACAATACGCCTTACATTTTCTCTCCAAGAAGATCCGGGGGTGGAGGTAGCACGGGATGGCCTACCAAACCAAAAAGTTGCCGTGGCAGTCACACTTCCGCCTTTGACTGCGTCGTTTATCCTATCCTTCACTATATCCTCCATTCAGTCCTTCTTCATCTCGTATTTTCGGCCTTCTAAAGTATCAAATAATACGAGATCTCAAGCACTACATCCCTAGATGTCGTATTCTCCAGAAACCTCGCTCTCAACTGCGCTTGTGCTTTGTTGGATTCCCACCCACGGAACCCGCGCATAAAATCTCCTGGTGCCTATCCAATCCTCTTGTCATCAACAATCAGCCATTTGCGTGAGGTCAGTTAAAGCTCGAGCTAAAATGGAGAGTGCAAGCATGTCAAGCAAAGAGGCTGACAGCTGTATGCGTTTGTAAGCGATAAATTGCTACACACGTGATTGGGATCAACCTGCGCCCGACCCTCTTCGCCACGACTGACAAAGTGAACCAGGTATTGACGAACAGTGCCGTATTGTGATCTTCAATCAAAAAAAGAAAAAGCTGAAACGGAGGTAGGTAATGGTGACGGATTAGACAACGTGGAAGCTGAGATAACTCTAGCGCAGCCACACCTATAGAAACATTAAATCACGAATCCCTCTCGTGATGGACGATGCTATCAAATCCGCCTTCGACGAGTGGAAAATTGCACGCGCCCTGCTATCTAATTCGATCCAGACCTATCTAGATGCTTGTACCACCTTCGGCGCCGTTTGCTTTTCACCTCGTCATCGGCCTCTAGAACGTGCATTAATCGAAGACACACTCATTGCGGTTGAGTCTGAGCTTGAATCACTAGCTGCCGACGCAAAAATGCTGCTCGACGTACAGGTTTCTCTAAAAATGATGAGAAATAAGCCTACAGCAACAGCTCGGATCAACACACTTCCAATCGAGGTTCTTGTTGATATCTTTATGCAATCAGGAAGTTACTGCGCGCATGAAAACAGTCTTGGCTCCCGTAACCTTACCGGCGTCTGTGCTTACTGGAGAGAGGTTGCGCTGAATACACCGGATCTATGGACTCATATTGATGTTGGTCCGACGGCGCCTTACCTTATGTCTGACTTATTCCTGACACTCTCGAAAGGGAGTCCAATCTATGTGCACCTACACGAGCCTCAGCTCCCCAATGACGTTCCTACACCCGACCGTGAAGTCGGCAAGGCTGTGGGTGTACTTACTCCTCATATACACCGTGCTCACACTCTCGAAATGGAAACCTATGGCTATTCTCGAAACTTTATCTTTGCCATATTGAACTTGTGGCTTATTCGCGGCAGTGGGGATTTATCAACCGTTTTAAGGGTATTCCGACCGAACGGTGACCATGTTTTGGGTCCGGATGGGATGTCAAGATATGGGAAACTTGACAGCCAATCAAAAAACGGGGAGGCGGTACTATCATCTCTTCGCGCCCTTCACTCTGATGGGGTCGAGTTCGGCTGGCACAGCGGCGCCTATCGTGGCCTTGTCGACCTAAGACTTGATTTTTCGAAGTGTAACTCCGATGACCTATCACCGTCTCAATTCCTCGGCCTTCTAGCTGCGAACCCAGAGCTGTCTGTGCTAAAACTGAGAGCGCCAATCGTGTATACTCCGGAAGATCAAGACACTTTAGCTGAACCTTTGACTCCTGTACTTCTCCCCAGGCTGAAGGTCTTAACCATATTCGACAGCTCTGGCGCAGGACTTGAGCTACTATTGTCTCTGATAGCTCTACCCAAATGCTCTTCTGAGCTTAGTGTTGGTATACAGTGCTCGGTGGATGTATGTGACCGGCTGAAAGACTTCTTTGTAGTGAGCTGTCGTAACTCGCGGTGAGATGTCTAAACAAAACACAGAGCGAGCGAACGGCTCAGTGAACGGAGTCAACCACAATATCATAATGTATCTACCTAAACAAAACACAGAGCGAGCGAACTAAACGAGTGTGTGAGATACATATGATAAGAAACAAACGATGAGAGAAACGAAACGTACCGGCTCAGTGAACGGAGTCAACTGAGCGGGCAGAAAGCGCGAGCGAGCACCTTTATACGTGAGTAATAGGGGTGAGAAGAGCGGTTGGAGCGAGGGGCCGATAGGGGCGAGAAAGCGGGAGCAAACAGACCCTAGAGCCACTCCTCAACACTCTTTACCCGCTCCGAAATATCTACACTATTCTGGGGAGACTACATATGGCGGCCTTCGGTCAAGCTGCCTCCCATAAGATCAATAGATAGACTACGGAAGCTCATACTTCGTCATTGGAGAATAAAAGATGCCCTAACAGAAAGTGCAAACGATCCCATCTTGCCTTCTCTTCAGTCAATACACCCCCTACTTGTCGTAACTCTGTCGTCATGCGTAGTCAGTTTTACTGGTCTAAAAGCGCTCATATCCGAGTATTGTATCTTGAATTTGCGCCTAGAGGAATGCAAGGTACATGAGAATGCACAGAGCTTGGAAGATATACGAGATTCGTTGACGAAGATATATCCCGAACTCGAATGCTCGATTTTGAATACTGATACGGTTTCCAAACTACCCTGTTGCAGAGTCTTTGACTATTGAACTCATGTATATGTTGCATCTTCATAAATTGAATGTGCTAATTGTTGGAGCGAAGTTAGATAGGATAGACGCTGCGACTTTGGCGTGAAATCATGTTCCCTGGAATGAAACGTAATACTCACATTATTAGGTCTTGACAACGATAAAGAATAATTTGGGAGGAAGTTGAGCACCCCCGTAGTGAAATATGCTACTAGGAGCATCTTACTTTTACACTCGCACTAGTTTCAGACTGCTCGAGCTAGCCCGAAAACCATTTTAGCCTCGGCAGGCAGCGGACCAGTCGAAGAAAGGGGGTGGAATGGGTATTAGGCGTCCCATGTGTAAGATCCGAGCACCTATTGCTGAGTCTTAGTGGGTAGGCTCCTGTATTATCCCAGTCCTTCTGACTCATGTATTGCCGCTCGGCGCTCAGCCACACGAGTTTGGCCACTCACGTGACCTTGAGCCGGCTGGGATCTCCGCGTCGCGTCTTCGACCTGGAGCCACCTAGATTTGCTACGACTTCATACAGTAGATACCCAAGAATCCAAGGACTCTCGGCTATACCCAAGTCTGCCCGTATCTTCGATGTCGCGAGTTGATAGCGATTATGTTGAAAAAACCACACGAGGAGACTCTGTCCCAGTTATTCAGCGTCTAGACGAGACCTTAGTAAACCGTATAGCGGCTGGAGAGGTGAGCGAGCAATACTCATATCTCCTCTCTGGCTAAGCCTATTTCTATATCCATTTACTCAGACCTCCCTCGGTAGATTATTCATAGACCAGCATCAGCGTTGAAAGAATTGATTGAGAACGCGCTTGATGCTGGTGCAACCTCGATCAAAGTTACGGCAAAAGAGGGTGGGATGAAGCTTCTGCAGATCCAGGATAATGGTTGTGGGATTAGGGTGAGCATATTTTGTTTGCGCTCCGCATGCAACATCCTGATTTGGACGTGCCTGCAGAAATCCGACCTAGCTATACTTTGCGAACGATTTACCACCTCGAAACTGCGACAATTCTCTGACTTGAATGATATCGCAACTTATGGATTTCGGGGAGAAGCGCTCGCCAGTATATCATTCGTTTCGCATTTGAGCGTTGTGACTAAGACCCGGGATGATGCTTGTGCGTGGCGGTGAGTAGAAAAACTAATAATGCACCTAGTTTCTGATTTGGTTAGTATAAAGTGCACTGTACGAAGATGGTGTTCTGCTTGCTCCCAAAGAAGGAACTCCGGCTGAACCGGTCGCGTGTGCAGGAAACGACGGTACAGTCATAACTGTATGTCATTTGCCGCCAGCACGCCATTTTACTAACTAGAGTTTATCTAGGCAGAAGATCTTTTCTACAATACCCCAGTCCGCAAATCGTCCCTGCGCAATCTTAACGAGGAATATACAAAACTATCAGACGTTGTTACTCGGTATGCAATTCATCAGGCCGGTGTGGCGTTCGTGTGTCGCAAGGTATGGATTTCAACACTAGCCAAACGGATTTAGCTACAATATGAACGCTTGCCACATAGGCCGGTTCTTCGACCCCTGATGTTTCGACACCAATGGGTGCGAGTCGTACATCTCTGATTCGGCTATTATTTGGTGCAGCTACGGCCGATGCCTTGTTGGAGGCTACCATGTCCTCGTCCAACGTCTCTGCTACTGCCACAGGGAAACGAAAGCGACCCAAAGCAGATAACGATATGGAGGAAGACGTTTGGAGCGAAAGCGACGATGAATCCGTCCCTCTTGCGAAACGAAAGGACAAAACAGAGTGGAAGGCCGAGGCAACGTTTACGAATACATCGTATCAGGGGAAGAAAATTGTGCTATTGTTATTTATCAATCGTAAGCAAGACAGTCCAGGGTCCAAAGCCTTTTGTGAACTGCGCGCTGTAGATCGGCTCGTTGACTCCCGTCGAATCCAACGAGGGATTGAGGCGGTATATACCGCTATTCTTCCAAAGGGTGCTCATCCGTTTGTCTATCTCAGGTAGGTTTTTTTTTTTTCCGCAGCTATGTTTATTTACCTTCCTCCAGTCTCGAGATCGATCCAAAGCACGTTGACGTGAACGTTCATCCCACTAAACGCGAGGTGTGACATGTACAACTTGCACTATCTTTCGTTTATTCTAAACCCAATAGGTTCATTTCATGAACGAAGACATTATAGTGGAAGCGATTGCCGATGCGCTACAGGGAAAACTAGCGGCTCGAAGTGCTCAGCGAACCTTTACATATCAAACCTTGACGCCTGTCGGCGATTCAAGTGCCCTCAACCAGCCTACGAAGAGCAGAAAACCACCAGGAGGTACAAAATCAAAGGGGGCTCGAAGAAAAGATTTAGACGATGAGGGTGAAGGAGAGAGGGGCTCTACAAGTGAGCATATTATGTGATATGACATATTGTAGTGTCTAACTTTTTAGCCACAGCTCCCGTTCCATCGACTCCTGCTCGCCAGTCCCAAAAAGCACTTCCCCAACATCTTGTTCGCACCTCTCTTCGCGATCGTACTCTGGATACCATGTTTGCAGCATCGCCCGGAAACTCTTCTCCCGCGTCATCCAGCCGCTTGATGAATCGCTCTAGTTCTAACGCCACCCCTAAAAGCGAGAGCAGCCAACTCATCAACTCAAGCGCCGATAAATCACCCAACAACACACCTGCCAGCTCTCAGCCTCCAGTTAGGCTTGGTTCAGTGCCAGAGGAAGGCCTGGACGAAGACGAAGTTCTTCGAGACTCTGTTGCCAACATGGTCGTAAACGACAAGAGCACAGATTCAGATGAACCTGCTCCGCCAATATTGGCGGATATTCCCGAGAGCGAGTGCTTCTTAACAAGCATATTAGAGTTACGACAGGAGATTCAGGCAGAAAAACACTCACGTGAGTTCAACCGCGCATATAACCGGTGCTTTCAGGCTGATAGCATACTAGGTTTAACCGAAATTTTTGGAGCTTCCAAGTTTGTCGGGATCGTTGACTTCAAATCCACTCGATCGCTCATACAACACGAGCTCAAGCTCTACCTCGTGAACCATTCAGCAGTCGCGTTAGTAATCTGGTTCACTGAAAGACTACGTTAGGCTAAACCTGTCCACAGGGAGGAGCTGTTCTATCAGCTGGGTTTGCGTCAGTTTGGCAATTTCGATATTTTAAAGCTGTCGCCTGCTCCACCTTTGCGCGATCTAGTTTATCTGGCGGTTTCAGAAAATCCAGATATTGCACAAGCTGGGCTGGATCCGGTCAAGATCAGTAACGTGAGTGTTACTATGTGTGTTTGGTCTTTATCATGCCTTTAATTCAAACCAGAAAATCACTCGGATATTGCTCAATCGACGCGAAATGCTCGAAGAATACTTTTGCATTTCGATCGGTCCTGAAGGGCTCGTAGAGCATCTGCCGATGTTACTTCCCGGATATACACCTAATATCGACTCACTTCCAGACTTTCTTATGCATCTAGGTCCCAGGGTCAGTTTAAGTCTAGAAGTTCAATCGGTACGCTAATACTGGCTCCCCAGGTCGACTGGAAATCGGAGAAAAACTGCTTTGCTACGGTTTTTCGCGAAATTGCTCGGTTTTACGTCCCGGTTCCTCTGGACACAGAATCGCCGGAAGCGACCGATCCTGGGTCAGTGGAAAGGCGAGCACAAGTAACAGCAGACCTCCAGTGGCAAAACAGACACATACTATTTCCCACAATTCAACGGTATCTCGTAGCTCCGAAGCGGCTGCTAGAGAAAGACGTCGCACAAATCGCCAACTTGCCTGACCTGTACCGGGTTTTTGAAAGATGTTGATTGCTAAAATTCACGTCGAACACTAGTAGCTATTTCCACTACTGAATTGTACGATACCATGATTTTCAACCAGCTTAATGCTAGTTCGAATGGAATGGGATCAAGAGATAGCATGTTCAGAAATAAACAAGTACATAGAGTTAAGTGAGCGGCTTTGTGCCGTATATACGGAAACACACAAGGACAAGATATTCTAGAGCACGATTAGCGACAAATTATTTGTAGTTCGGAGGAGTAAAGCTGCTGTATCCGGTTCTGTTCCCGTCCACCTCCTCCCACGGTACAGGTGGATCCTGCGCGCGCCTGTAGTCGCCCGCTAGCGGCTGTTGGCGCTCAACTGAGGATGGTTGTGTAAGCAGATCAAGTACGTGCAATCGTATCTCCCTCTGCATTCCTGGTAGTCATCTAAGTACTAACAGGTCAAGCCCACGGCAATTCTGTAGTTTTATGAGCATTTTTTTTGAATATGTATGCGGTCGATTCAACCATATATAGCCCAGTTGTAGAGCGAGAATCACAGAAAAACCGATCAAACAACGGTACCATTTGCCATGGATAAGTACGTTTGGTTCATAGAAGGAATGGTTCACTTAGAATTTGGCACGGACTTGGGCATTTGGTGGGTTAGGGCGACATCCTTTCTTTTCATGAGAGTTGAAATAAATGGCTTACACATGAATCAGTGTGGCTAAATTACTTAACATTCGATCATTGGGTGTTTTAGTCGTAAACGCAGTGGTACGTAACATCGCCTGGAGGGCCTTCAGATTGGTTCGTTGGCATTATGTAGAGCCAAACGGCCCGTGAACACGACTCAGCCTCAGCTTCGAAAGTTGACAATACACAGGCCCCAAAGTAGACATGCAGAAGGACACGAATGTAAGCTGGTTATGGCTGCGACAGACAAAACCAGAATATTGCCCGGATGATCCACCCCGTTCTATTGGTTATCATCCCCTGTGATATCCTCATTATCCGACTCATCTGACTCTAGATAAATAATCAGCGATGGTCTGGCGCACGTTAGTTCCGTTATTGTTTCCATAACCTGACTATTCAGCGGGAAGCGGATTTTTAAGTCCTTGAGTCTTGGGCAATCCGGTGTCTCCAGGAGTTTACGAGCAAGTTGGTCAACAAAATCGTGTGGGGTGGTGAGATAGCCGGGATGCAGTATGAACTGCTCCAGTTGACCTAGCGCATCTATATGTGGAAGCAACCCAGCCAAATGTTCCGAGGTGAACCCTTTCAGGTACAAGTATTGGAGTGTACGGCAGTGGCGAATAGCGCTCCAATCGAGGCGAGTATCATGAAGACTGAAAATTAGGTATTGAAGGTTGGGCATATTGAGTACTTGAAACATGGTATTTAGTTCAACCGGCCCTTTGATATCACATAGCTTCAAGGTGCGCAAGTTTGCCAGTGGAACTGAGTGCCTAGGACGCGATGTAATCGTTATGTTCGACCTAGATTGGAGTCGGCATTCTTCAAGTGACAAGAGCACGAGGTTCGGGGTCAACTCTAGCAGAGGAAGGAGCGAGTCCAGCAGCCTTATACTAGCGTGATCGAGCTCGAGGCGCTCCAATCGTGGCAACGGAGAGGAAGGTAGGTGTGGGATTGGAGAAAGGCCAACATTGAACATGCTAATAGTGCGGAGCACTCGGGAACTTGGAACGTGTAGATGTAGGTCTCCAGGCCCGGCGTCCACATCTTCGGTCAGGATGACCATTGATATTGTTTCGAAAACGCTTGTTGGGTTCGCCTCGAATGCGGCATTGAAAGCGTCGATGAACTGACCACTAAGTATGGGGCGTTCGAGACCAACCATAGCATCCAAATATCGTAAGCGGCTCCAAGCGGACTTTTCGCTTAGGATACGAAGTGATTCTTGAACTCCATCAGCATTACTATTTTCCCCCAAAACGAGTTTGGCGTTAATGGGCACATTTTTACTTCGGGTCAAATGATTTGGGAGGAGTTCGGGGCGAAGCGACAGGTCAACAAAGCTCCATATTTGAGAGGTCGACAGTGCTATTGCGCGCCAGCGATGGGAGACGGAAGCCAAGGTGTATGGAACACGCATGCCACACCAGCTATTATCGGACCTGGTGTACCAATTGCGACAGGCAAAAATAAATACCTCGGATATAACAGGGTCGGGAAGGTGGTTAATTGGAGTATCAATACGGAGCAAGGGGCAGGCTTGAATTTGAGGCATAGTAGCTATTAGTTGAGAATGTGGGTGAGTAGGTGAGCGAGGTAAGAGTTTTTTTTTGTCAACAAACAAAAGCAAACATATGTAGCTCTATTAGGTAACACAAGACCAAAGGTTTTGTCACAACAACGTCGCTCGGCAATCACATCAATGACCAGGAGCATTTTGGTCTAATGCAATATCTCGACTACGTCTCTTATGTGACAGATATCAACCCAGTTTGCTAAGCGGTGTAATATAAGGCGCGGATGTAGTTCAACGCTTCACCCATGGATGGACGGAATACATGCGTGAGATCAACACAAACCAAAACTAGGTGCAATTCAGATTTCAATTTACATAAAGGTTGGCATGGGCAGTTAGCTGCATCACGGGTCCTTCTCGCCTTCTGTACTAAATAACATCTTCAAAGTCCCAGTCTGATTCAAAATCATCCCTATCCCAATATATATTTAATGAGGGTCTGGCACGTCCAAGTTCTTTGACTGCCTGTCTAGATTCGTCCGTGAGCTGAAAATACATGCACAGGTAAGCGAGGTCCGGGCAGTAAGACGGTTGCAGGAGTCTACGAGCAACTTGATAAGCAAAGTCCTCAGGAGCAGCGAAAGTACTACGATATAGCAAAAGTCCTAACAGTTTTGTTAACTGAGGTATACACTGGAGGAGTCCCACCAACGCTTCGGAGGAAAGGCCTGCCAGCTCGAACGCTTGAATTGTACGACTGTGACAAATGGCACCCCAATCAAGGCGAGCCCAATGACGGTTTGAGTCGGTACGGAAAGCCAGATATTGGAGTTTGGGCATATCGAGTGTGCGGAATAGCAAGTTCACGCCAGCCACTCCTTCGGCACTAGATAGCCTCAAGGTATCTAGTTTCGCTAGCACGATTGAATGCCTGGGACGCGGTGGGGTCGCTGAATTGCGCGTAGAGCGGACTTGGCAGTTCTCCAGAGTTACTTCCTTGAGATTTGGGGCCAAGTCTAAGAATGGAAACAGAGTGTCTGGCAATGTAACTTCAACATGCGAAAGCTTGAAACTCTTTAATTTTGGCAGCGGAGACGATGGTAGTTCTCGGACTGAGGATAGGCAAATATGTTCTAGACGAATAGTGTGAAGCGCTGGAGACTGTGGAATACGCAAGCTCAGTTCGCTGGGTAATGTGTCTCTAATACGAACTTGGTCATAGTCAAGGAGCTGAATACTGATGTCCTGGAAAACGGTTGTGGTGTCGATATCAATCGCCTTGTTAAAGGCGCCTACAAGCACACTGATATTTTCGTGGCTGAGTATGGCATCCAGACCACCTGTGCGGGTCCAGCTACCCGTCTCTCCGAGAATACGCAACGATTCTCGAAGATTGATGTGGCTCACTTCATCCAGGAACAGGTCAACATGGATCGGTAGATCTTTGCTTCGTGCTAGATGTGTCGTGAGGTGTTCCGTATGAATTTGTGAGAGGTCAACAAAAGTCCATAGTATAGGCATCGCAAGAGCAATTGCGCGCCAGTAGCGAGATACGGAGGCCAAGATGTATGGAATACGCCTTTCGTGAATATCATGCCAAGTTCCATCGAGGACACCGCGACCGCACCAAACGAGCAGAAATATATCAAACATGATGGTCTCGGGAAGACGGTCAAACGGGACACTTATTTGAGGTGACGAGGAGGCCTGGGCCAAAGACATGGTGGTGGTTGGCGGTGAGGATGTCTGAGCCGATCATAGGCGCGCGGCGTCATGACAGTACTTGGTTGCGCGGAGACGAACATGTTTAGCTTTGGGGATCGGCACACGAAGCGTGCCGTGCCTGTGAATCACGTGCTGGATTTTGCGAGAGGTTTGTGGTCCCGAAAAACGAGCTTTTAGTTGTCTCCCGCGAGTAAATATTAGACTTCGTAAATCACAAGTTTGCGTTTGGGAGGTTGCCTTGAGAAAACGGTAAGGGCCAAATTGTTGTATCTACCTTACATTAAAATATAGCGGTTGCGTTCACATAAGAAGTTGTGCTGTTAGGCTCAATATTTAAGTTTTTTTCTTACCGTTTTACTTTAACTGCTCTAAAAGGATGCTATGTAGTCTCAGTTTGACTCCAAGTTATATAGCCGGGGAGTATTGGGGCATATAAGTTACGGTAAAACTGCTTGGCTTTGTTTGGATTTTGCGATTGCCAATTGCCGCCATCGCCCCATTTTCCTCCTTCAGCATCGCGGCAGCGTCTTGTCTACTCTACAGTACCCCTATATCAGCCATAGTAGGCCCTATAATACATGTATGCGGAGAAATATACATGCTATCTTCTCGTACGGGATCCAGTGGCTCAAATGAGGTGTGAATAGTGTACACCTAACACCTAGTATAGAGCGAGCTTACCATTGACTGATACGAGTTGACTCATGAGCGCGGCAAAGTTTTATACTATCTGGATGATACACATTCAGGAGCTTACCCGCTAAATGTGAGTAAATGGGTTTAAGCAATCTAAAGAACCTATGGCTCAAGGTAACGCTCTTGCCGCCCGGAGCCTGTATTTGCAAGCTTCAGTGAGCGTCGTCGTAGGAGCTACGGGGTATATCAAAGATATAGGAGTGCTAAAGCTTCAGTATGAAACAGGATAGCTATATACATAACTTCAGTTTCCTGCTACCCCGTTGGACATGTTACAAGTGGCCTAGGTGAGCAATAGAAGACACCAAGAAAGTAATAAAAGAAGGGCAGAAGAGCTCAAGGTCGATTGTAGCGAGTTCTACACTTTAGATGGCTTTCATATCAGCCATTTTACTACTCGTCAGATTATGCGAACGGCACCGAAGCTTAAATACTCGCTCTCTATAGGGTCTAGTTGGTCTGTATTACCCGATACATATTCACGCACGGTCCGCATATTTTTGGTGTATTTTACAAGGTAAACTGACATGTCTGACGCGGTGTGGGCGACTGGGACCACTTTTTGTGCGAATTCTGCTTACATAACTCACAGGCACGACACGCTTCGCGTGCCGACCCCCATTAGCTTGGATTGTGACATAACTCCGAGTCCAACTGTGTTCTACCCATGCAGGTCAGGTCGATTTCGAGCATTAAATCACAAATACTAACAATACAATATTATCGCAATGTCATTAGGATAGTCCAAGGAAAAATAATAAGCATAGCGAACACAACACAAAGCATTGATGGCTCAGAAATCCAATTCCCACCCGTCCATCTCAGCCAGATCCCTCTCTCGTTCCACTTCAGCCTCCTCGGATTCCTCCATTTCTGTTCCGGATATCGCGTCTATATCGACGTCCACGTAGTTCCCTTCTTCCGAGTCACAGTCGCTTGAGCTAGAGGCTACGTCCAGCGACGTTTGCTCTATCCCAGAGCCTTCGAGAGGTGTGGGTATGCGAGAAGATACGAAGACTGATGGAGACAGAGAGTCGGTTGGCAACTCGGACCCCGCCGAATCCATCTTCTCATCATCGTCTGCGTCGTCCGGCAGAGGAATTGTCGCAGCGTCAACGTCCGTTATCGAAGCGTCGCATATGGTATTCGCTCCCTGCTTGGGCGCATAATGCTCCCTCCACTCGTCTATCTTCCGCTCGTCCAGCCCCGCTAGCTCCCCTTCAATCTGCTTCACCGCCTCCTTTCTCGCCTTCCGTACCCCCTCGTCTCCATACGACTCCACAGCGTCGAGCTGAGTCAGTAGACCGGTCAGCACATGCTCATACTGGTGCAGCGGTGCGTTGTTCGGCGTATATGCGAGTTTGGGTGAGTCGCACGAAGACGGCGAGACGAAGTCGAGGCGAGATGGGAAGGTGAAGCTGGACCTGAGCGAGGCGAACATGGCAACGATACCACCGACGGCAGCGAGTGATCCTGCAGTGCACGGCTTCTGGGTTTCTTGTGTCTCGGAGACCACGGCTTCGGTCTCGCTGGGGAGACCTGTCGGCGACGCATCTCGAGGTTCCGCCGACCCGGCGGGTAAGCTAGTGTCTTGGCTTGCTGGCGTGCTCTATGTATCCAGCCTTTGGTCAGTATAAACTCGGAACCAAGACGGGACCTTTTCACTCACGTCTTCGGTGGCCGTGCTAGTTACGTCAGATCGAACTAATGGGCCGGACGAGGCTCCGCGATCGCAGAACGGAGAGGCGTCTCGGGTTAGCGCAGACGAGGCTCGACTCCCATACAGCATGCTCAGCAGGTCTTCCACCCCCCTGTCAGCCAGCGAGCGGCGACGTTCGTTAGCGCGTTGGTATGTCGTTCCTCGCTCCATCTCCATCTCCACCTGTCGTTGGCGCTGCAGCTCGGCTTGGCGGCGGGCGTGCTCGTACTGACGTCTTCGGTTCAGCTGCTCGATCTCCAGCGGTCGACACCGGTACGCCTCCGCTCTCCGTCGTCGCTCCATCTCTTGTTCGAGTAGCAGCTGTTCGTACGGGCTGTAGAGTGACTGGTAGTGGGATGCGTGGGGGTGGCGCGGGAGTGCAAACATGATGTCGCAAGTATTCGAGTGTATGTAAATAAGGCGAATCACAGGAGAGCCGGTGGTGGCTGATGCGGGATAACAGTGGTCGAGGGCGCATCGAGTTTATATACATCCTTGGTGAGGAACCGCAGGTTGTGGTTGGATGTGGAAGGTGGTGGAACGTTACAGATGTTGCTAGAATAACCAGAAATGGGAGGTGGAGGCTTGGTCAGCACTGCCACTCAAGCGCTTAGTGAGCGCCACCTAAAGTGGGTCACATCCAAGCGCATTTGACCGAACTACGCGTGTAGGCCACGGAGTCAGTGCTACTTACCTTGGCCGGACAAAATCGACGTGTATTCAGCGTAGCTTACTAGTGAGCTACTTCTGGAGTCCGGTACAGGGCCTCATTGGGCATGAGCCGTCCGGTCGGTGACACCATACACTGTTTAGCATCCAATTGCATACCGTGCGCTTAACGTCGTATCGCACCATATGCTACACGTCACAACTTTTAGACCGCGTACTTTGGACTCTTATCACTCTTGTAGAATTTTTCAAAGCGATAGTTTACATTTTAGACATATGGCTCACATTGATCACAGGGTCAGGAACGAACGAGCGATCTAGACAGACGGCTGAGTCGGTCAAATAGCTGGGCTGAAGAACGTGAACCGATTCAGGGGTTGGTGGGGTCCCTAACAACAATCTTTCCATCTGACCTCGCGCAGACCTGCAAGGACGGTCTCTGAAGTCTCAGCCTGTGTATCGAGTCCATGGTCTTTTCGCTGAGTGATGGCTCGAAATGTAAAATCTGGAGCATAGGACAGCAGGATGCTCCCAGGAGTTGGAGAACAAGGTGTCGAAAATGGGTCTCTGGATGCGAAAAGCTATCTGATTCAATCTTAAACTGTATGAGTTTGTTCAGCTTATCCATTTTTGAGTGCAGATGCGCAAGTATTCCTGAGCTGAGGCCTCCTATATGCAGATTCTCGAGAGTATGGTACCGAGAAATGATAGCTCCCCAGTCGACGGCCCATTCCTCGTCGTAGAAGGCGAGGGAGGGTTCCATCACCAACACTAGGGATTTCGGGTTGGGCAGGTCGCATGCTTGGAGTATGGTACCCAATGGAACTAGGTTGTCGGCATAGTATATGCTTAGTGTCTCTAGCTTTGGCAGCGTGATCGATGGAAGCTGGGTAAAATCACTAGCTCCGTGCCAGAACGAGCAGCTACTCAGCCTCATCTCCGTCAAGTTCGGGGAGAGAGATAGCAGAGGATATAGCAGGTTCGAAATCCCAAGATTGATGCGGGTGAGTTCGACCAGTCGAAGGTCTGGCAGAGGGGTATGTAACACGTGCGTCAGAGACAGATACACTTGATCCAGCCTAATGCTTTGGAGGGTTGGGGAGTATGGTAGAGATAACTCTGGGTGAATGGCGTCTATATCGGGGATTTCAAGAAAGCCGTAGTCGTCATCTGTAAATCGCACGGCAATGGTTTGAAAGTTGCACGAAGGGTTGACGTCTATCATACTATTCAGGATGTCTACCACTGCGCTGCTAACCTCAGAGAACGCCTCGCTGAGTCCAACCTCCAGACTTCTAGCTCTACCCCAGTGACCAGTATCCCTCAGGACGTCGAGTGACTTTTGGATGTCTTCGATAGGGTGGGGAGCGTCGAGGTGTATCAAGTTCAGGGAGATATCGATGGCAATCTCCCTACTCCGTGCTAGATGGGTCGCAAGGTGTTCGGCACGGTACAGCACATTGACGGAGCTCCACATCTTAGACGTGGACAGTGCTATCATGCGCCAGCGGTGGGAGACTGAGGATAGAACGTAGCAGAATGCAAGACGTGCCCGGTTGGACATCGAGATAGCCTCCCCATGCCGGCAGGCAAACACAAATATATCAGAGAGAACTGGGTCGGGGAGTTTGTCGATTATATGTGACGAAGGCGGCCGAGTTTGAGCCATCAGAATGTTACTGTTGAGGTCAAGCAGAAAGAGGAGCAGGTCAGGTGACCCCTCCACTGGCCGCATTTGATTTATGGGTTCTAGTGAAGGTCCTGGTCCGCAATTATTGTGTACCTACTAAATTCTGAGGCGCTGAATATTTTTTGTGCACGCTTAGTCATCTCGCTCGGCGCCCGTGATCCAGTAAACCAGAGAGAGAACTTGAGTCGATTCAAGGTAACTATAAATAATAGCTTGAGTGTCTTTTGAGTCAGATTATCATGCTAATATGCGCGAGCGACTCTACTGGCGCCTTGGAAAATAACCACTATATAGGCTGACACTTTCCGCACAGCTACCAGATGTAATGTAGCGTCTTATGCGTGGGGCGAGGGACGATTCAAAGCTGTCCTAGGATCAAACGTTAGGTCCGCGGCTTACCAACAATCATCTTGGGTCGGACAGATTCACCCACCGCGGCTTCAACACCACATAGTCTCTATTATTATAAGTTTGCAGGAAGCGATGCGACTCTTTTTTCAATCTCACATAGGGGCTGATGGTAGCGGTGCGATAAAATGCAAGAGATAAGGTCGATTCGACGGGGGAACACTGAAGTCTAACAATCTGATTCCAAGGGCCAAGACTCAAGCGCAAGCCCCTTGTCTTAGCAATAGGGGTCAGTGTCGATTAGACTTGAGAGATATCCTAGCCTCCAAGCTCGGAATATGCAGAGTAACGTTGCTGGGCAGGATCCTCGCATTCCATCGGGCTCAAAAGGTGATATAGATATACAGGTTGAGTTGGCATGGATCATATGCATCTATTCTGTAACGATGGCTTATGATAGCTTAACCTAGCCCAGAGGTTATTGATTTTTTGTAGACTTCTTGCTAGCAGTGGCGTAATAGTGAGAAAACTCTAGGTGCGCAGAGTGTGGTATCCAGATTTGCATAAAGCTGACTCTTAGGCGTCACGGTGACGCTCAGAGCCGGCAGATCTGTGTGGGGCGTAGTCAAAGGGCAAGCTAATTGGTGTATTAGTGGGTAGATGAACCAGATCGCGGCCCGAAGCAAGGAACCATTGTCAACCGCAGCCCGGAGGTCGAGGCGCATCAAAATTTCGTGTAAGATGTCCGGAGAAGCAGCGTAATAAACGCGCAAACCTTGACTTACCGAAAGCATGCTGACCTGCCTGGATCATATCACCGTTGGCGATGATACAGAATATTGGGATTTTGAAGCCGTTTACGAGCAGCAAAAGTACAGTGCGCTGTATGTGTTAGATAACATGTTACTCTGTGGCGCATGTACCGTGGCATCATTATTAGGGTACCGGGCTCCACTGCTCAGCTGTTTCAGTCACAGATCTGGATGCTTGGTTTTCATACACATGCACCAAATAGTATGTCATGTCAGCTTCGAGCGTTTCAGTGAGTTGGTGGTTAGGGTCGAGAACGACCGGCGGTTCCTGTTCGCCAATGTGGCAGCGTTGTGGTGCCAGGCGTTAGAGTTACCCCTCGCCCATGGTTTAGAAACGTAGGCAGAGCTCATGTATAGGTAAGATGTACTTCGGTCCACATATTTTTGAAACTCTGGTTTATCATGTATAAACCTGCTTCAAAGGCACTAGCAATGCCGAGTCGTTACTTTATACTATGAGCATTACTCGAAACACCAGATAGTTCACTTAGACGAGTCTCGTGTACGGTGGGAAGCTTCACCAGAGTATAGCATAGACCAAGGCCCAAGAGCTGGGTCCATGATACAAAAAAGCGGGGTGATGACGTACGAGAGATGAGGGCACCCACCGCGCTGACCCCGAAGATAGCTACACCACAAGACCCCCAGCGTAAGCAGTCACGTACAGCCAGGCGACACGTAGGCAGTCACTAGTACTCGGCCCTTCAAATGCGATCGCTAGACGTCAACTAGAAATAGATAAGCGACGTATTGGTATTCTGGTAGTTTTTTGTCCCACAGCAGGAGTTGCTACATCAACAACTAGTGAACAGAATCAAGTGATTTAATAGGAGACAGTCTCATACCCAGATTAAACTAGAAGTACGGACAGCTTTTAGTAGACTAGTTGTAGAGGCGTGGTAGGCGGGAGCGGGAGAGTAAAAGTGAGGTCAGCAGAGACGATTACACTCAAAGTCCTGCACCTTTGGAGAGTATGACACTAAGGTGAATCGAGACACAAGCCTGCCGAGTTCTGTATTGTGATAGACTATGTGCAGAGGCCTACTAAGGGTGACGGTCGAATCCAACACAATGGAGCACCAGTTCATGTGATGGGGTGGGGGTTGTTATAAGCTGATGCAGTAAGCGGCACCTTCAGGAAACGGATAGCCAGATTTGTGCGTAAAGTATCTTCGTGGTTCATGACCCGCAGATGCTGTGTCTGGCTACCTGCAGTCGAACGCAGCCGGTGACGATAGTTGAAGGGCTGTCTAGGGTTCACGAAGGCCTTTGATCGCATGGAGCAACGAACCCGGCCCCCCGAGACAACGCCTCAAACGTGCATTGGTTATCATAAGCCCAAACATGACGCGGAGGCCAAACGCCTCAATTCCCTAATATGATTATTGTTGTGATGCTACTTGTCTAAACTCTCATAAAACTGCAAGTCCAAGAGGGAAATTAAAACACAAATAGGCAAAACTACACGCTTACGGCAGCAACGAGTCTCACGATAGTTAACTTGGTCAGTCAGTGATTGTACGAACACAGACGAAAGATATGAGCTGTCCGCTCCGCAGGCGCAAATCAGGTGCAAAGTAGGAGTAAAAGACTGGATTGGGTGATTCAGGACAGGTGGATGTCTCCACGGCTTGGGCGATTGGAAGAGGTGGGTAACGAAGAAACAGTTACCTCAACCTCCAAGTTCAAGGGTACTCGTATTTAGGGTGGTGCTACAGGATGTGCTTATCGACTCAGCGAGGAAGAGGGCTGGACTGGTTGTACGGAACCTACTAGGTAAGTTCTCCTCCGAGCGTGCTAGACCCTACACAAATGGGACGAGGCTTGGTCGGGAACGGATCTCCAGACACAAGCGAGCACACCCATCAAAAGACACACCGGCCGTTCGTGTGTCAGTAAGTTACCTCGACTCTTGAGGGGACAGGATCCAGTGGGATCGTCCCATAACATAGGGATTCGGGTGGTATGGCTAGGCGATCCTGGCAACGCCTGTCCCCGCGAAGATGATAAATCAGAGCGCAGAGGCATCAGCATGCGCACCAATCGCAGGGCATTCTCCCATGACCGTGCTTGTCTTTGGTGATGGTCGAGTATATTGTATACCTAGATATTAGTGGTCACATCAAAAAGCGTTTCCGCCCGAGTTCCATGGCTGCGTCCAGCTTCCAAGTGATGCTATGGATTTCCCCCGCTAAATCCTTGATCGTAAACGAGAGTCGAGGTGTGAAAATCCCGAATAGAAGAAACTAATCTAGATATTCTGGTTTCTACACGCATTTTTCTCAATTCTTTAGCGCTTCAAGCCAGGACTTCAATGGGCTCTCAAGCCACTTATAGTGAAAGGAACACCACTACTCCTAACCCGGTCCAGAAGCTACGGAGATGTATTCTGAGGGTTGCACCAGTCCTGACAGAAATCCTGTGCGTTTGAGTACGAATTTGAAGAGCATCCTCGCTTGTTTGCTAGGTATATGCGCCCGGTATCAGGCACCGGGCAATATAACGATGCAAACAAGGTTCTGAGACTGGACAACCAACTCCTATAAATCCTCGGTAACTGTAATTGCGGGTAGGATTCTTCGACCTTCGCCCTTCCAACGCCTGATTCCGGAGCAGCTTTCACCGTCCTGCATAGGTTGCCAAAGGCTGCGTTGCCTGGGTATATGCGTAATCAACCAACCGCCAAATGAGCTCTTTGGTGGTGTGTATTTTCCGGATGGGGCTATTATAGAACCTGATCAACGTCATTGGCAGCGAGCAAAGACGTCATTGTCGAGGCTTGATAATGACACGTGATCGCGCCATTCTATTCAATGTTATGCACATTCCCCACGCGTATAAATTCTAGATTCCACGCGGCCCACCCCACAGCTCTCGACGCAGTTCCACCTCCCTCGTACATCATGAAGCTTTCCGTCGCCGTCGCCATCCTCTCTGCCGCTGCAGTCTACGGGCAGAGCACCAGCAGTGCTCCAGCGAGCGGTATGTACCTTTTCGATAGCCCAGGCGAACACAGCTTAGGGAATCATCTTCAGCGTCGACGAACCCAGTGTCCTCTCTAGCATCATCTATTTCCACTTCAAGGGCTGCTAGTACGAGCTCGGTTGCAGCTAGCGTTAGCTCATCGCGCGCTGGCGCTTCCTCTCTAGCGCCGTCGGCTTCGGCGTCGGCGTCTTCTGTAATTGCTTCAGCATCTTCACAAGCAGCTGGTGGTCTCAGTGTAAGCCACACGTACGATCTCGTTCATTCCTCCGTTTACAAAATACTTCGTAGTCAATCCAAGCGTCTTACTCCAGCGTCGCGGCCTCGGCCTCATCAGCCGCTGCAAATGTAAGCATACTCTAATAACCAGCTCCTTTAAATCTCACATCAGTTGCTGTCAGCCCCAGCCCTCAGGCAATGCGGGAGTTATCGTCACCCCCAGCTATGGTGCTATGGTGGGCGCTACCGCAGCGATGCTCGTCATGGGTGCCGGCCTCGTCGTATTGTTCTAGCCATGCGGCGACCCCGTGCCTTGAACTATCTTCTTTTTCTGATGAATAATGTGAACACGACAGACACTGATTTCTTACGCCTGTTTCTCTCTGTATCAACCATCTTTGGCCTGTCTGGCTTAGGTTGAATAGTACTTTTGACTGGGAGCTGAGAAAAATAAGCGAGGGATACTCTAAAACCTAGGACGCGAAAAGGTCCAGCGAGTTTCAGCCTCCATGATGTTGGCGCATCGAACCAAAATAGGTGAATCAAGGGCCCGTTGACGCACCTCATGTCTTCCTTGGCAACCGCTTTAAATATCTCCGTTGAACAGACGGGGTAGCCTTTCTTCGACAGCATGTGGTGAGGTCCGAGTCGGAATAGGTTCTCAATTGAACCTGACGCTTGCTGCGGTTTGATTTTCGTAACCGCAATATCTGGGAGAGACCTCCACAACAACCTATCAGAGCACTTGCCACCTTGGACGGCCGCGCCGTAAGGATTCTTGAGCAACCAGTATGTCCCCGACCTAATCCGAAGCGATGACAGACATTGCCGCATGCTGTACTCTTAATAGAGGTCGTCTCAACCTGGCTCCAACCCACCCACATCTGAATTCTCATGCTTAAAATGTCAATCCGCTGTCTTAACGGTTGGAGGGGCTTAGAGCGTGTGCCGATAGTTCAGTATATATCCAGATGCACTTCCTCAGTGTCTATGATATTAAAAATTCCTATGTTATACCGGCGGGGATACCTTCAATTGCTCGGCGGTTCAACCCTTATACTTAACCGCGTTGCTCCGAATTTAGCCTCATTTGATCGCCTGGTTTGCTCGCACGCAACCATAGCAGCTCTAGGACTATCATCCCCCTTCGATCCCAATCTGTAGTGTGGATATCTTCAGAGTATACATGTGACGATCACGTATATCCACTTTGTGTCTGGTTTCAGGTTTTACTATCCAGTAGATTAAGTTGAACCAGATGTGTAAGCCTGCGTGCGCCGTGCATTCTTTCTTTCATCAAACTCATGGATTCCATCAAGCAAGCATTAGCAGGACGGCCCGCAATCTTGCCTAATGATCCAGTCATTCGCCAGGGACATTGATCCCCATATACTTACCCGGGTTGTTGCAAGCCCAGCCCTTGGATATTTTATCTAGGTGCAAGTAAGTGGATGCTATGAGCATAATGTTGGTCTTCAAGCTCGTGCCTCTCCTGCTGGGAAATTTACCATCCGCTGTACCGGTAGATCATGTTATATGAGTGCACCATGTATGCTCGCTGGATTGACATGGAAGGCCCAATCTTACGGCCTTGTTTACCCCTTTAGACATGAAAGGTGACTTGCACGAATAAAGTGTCGGTGGATGATGCTTGGTGGCTAGAGCATTTCAGCGTTGGAAATACCAGAAGTTATCAGTTGAAGTTTGTGCCTCAAGCACCGATCGCGGACTTCAATCTGAACGCATACAATGTTTTCAAACTAAAACACCCTTAACATTTACGAAGTAGAGTCAGACAAAGGAGATAAATGGCCGAATAGAGTGATTATATGTGTGTTATGGGATAAACGAGCAACGAATCGTGCGCTAACTATACTTGCACACGATACACTAGGGTTTGTAGTGTCCTATTACAGTTTACTAGTTGGTCGAAGAAATTACCTTCAGCCCGTAGCCAAGCCGAATCCAGCAATTGAACAAGCTAATTACTTGACGAAAATCCCACAACTATCATGAGTCGGAAAATTGTAGCCAAACTGAGAAGAACCCATGCTGCCTACTTTACAAAGAAGTTGTTGGGAAGGCGCCGAAATGGTAATCTCCGGTCTTTTCCCGCTGGATCGCTCCACGGGTTTTGGGGTACCCAGATCGCCGTATAAATGCTTTGAAGGTTACAACAGGTCGATGTCTTTTGCTGAATCGACGCTTAAGGGTTCTAACAAAATTCTCTATTTTTTACACTGAACATACGAACAGCCTTGGTGATTGTTGTACGCCGGTGTAAAGCGGTTTCATGTGGCGCACGGATTGTAAAAAAACAATTGCTGAGATACAACACGCTTCGCGATAGCCACACAGTCTGTGTTCAATTTGAGTTATGGTTTGATGATATCTGTGTCAGCCTGTCAAGATCGTGGAGCAAGGTATGCCAGAAATCGTCACAGCGGACAACATCTTGAAATCGGCTGTAATCTGTGCAGGAAGGTATGTGTGAGAAGACGAGCAGCCTAATTCCTACCTGTATTCCGTTTATATTATACGTAGGCCAGAATCATGTGTATGCTTCAAACTCAACCCAAATTCTGGTGTTTTGGACCAATCGGTTCGGGCCCCAGCGGCTTGTGAGTATATCTCTGCAGTTATGCTCTAGTCTTATATTGTTAAATTTGTCTATCAGACTATTGAATCTAATGAAATTGATTCAAGCTTCGCAATCAAAGCATTCTTATTATACTGCGATGCTACTGTAACATCCGTCTCGTAACTTCAAAAACTTGGACTGACTTCACAAGTAGACTTCGAAAACGACATCTCACATCCCTGATCGAAAGTCATGTGTATCACTGGGCCGTGATGATGCGGTACGCGCCGAGGGATTGGTACGGGACTTACCTGTACCCCACTTATCAAGCGCTGTTTGCATTTCCACAGTACCCCCTTTACTCTCGCTCCCCTACCCAAGTCATCTCTCTATATCATAGCTAATTGGCCAGGTTTCCCTCACCAAATGGTTACCACGTTAGTTAATATGGCCCCGCAAAGCCTAACCTC
>WSTJ01000197.1:0-34553 GCA_019623705.1 Ceratobasidium sp. 428
GTGATGAGATCTTCAAGGGTAGTTATTGTTCTGCCAATAGAGTGCTCAATGAGCTTGCTCCTGACAAAGGGCTTGAGTCCCCGGCGGAACGCGGCCATCAGCGCAGCGTCATCCCAGTCTAGCTCAGACGCAATGACCCTGAACTCAGTGGCATAGTTGCTAGCGCTGCCGACTTGTTTCAGGGCGTTGATCTGCCTCTCGGCAACTTGCTGGGCCGCCGGGTCAGACCAGTTTGCAAGGAAACCGGCCTCAAACGTGTCCCAGTTGGTCAGATAGGCGTCAGGCTCCCCGGCAATTAGCTTGTTGAGGTAGTGTTGTCCCCACTGCTTGGGGAGGCCTTCCTTCAGGTTCATCAGCACGTACATGATGCGGGAGTCGTCGGAGGGGAAGCTGGAAGCGTTGGAGATGAAGAAGGTCTTGCACTCCAGGAGGAAGGCCTTCGCTGCGCTCCCCTTCTTGCCATTGAACTTCTCCGGCGCTGGGATTTTGCTCTTGGTGTGCGCCGGGGCTGGCGTCTGACTGGCGGCGCGCACTACCTGTTCTAGGGGTGCAGCCAAAGCCTGCCCGAACATATTGGCCAGGTTCTGCATCATGCGCGCCTCTTTGGCTTCTTCTGTCTCTCTAGGCGGCGCTGGGGTGTATCCCCTGATTGCTGAGAGCCCGCTGGGCGCCGCCGGTGTGTCTTGGTCGGCTGCTGGGCCTCCTTGAACAGCGGGCTGATCGTCTTCTGGGTCTCCATCAATGACAGCAGGGCGACGACGCGGGGCAGCCGGTGTGGATGATCCCAATGGGTCAAAGTCGTCGCCTATGGAGTAGGACTGACGTTCAGCTGCTGGTTGAGTGTTTTCTCCTGTTTCTCTTCTGTACCGCTCAGTGTCTGGCGCTTTCCCCTTGGTGTCTGAGGGATCGTCGGACCCAAATCTGGTGCGTACTTCGTACTGTCTGTATGCGGACCCAGTGGCCTGCGAGGGGCGGGGAGTGTCTGGCGATGCTGCCGTTGTCTGAGTGAGCTGAGCGCTGGCCTGTGCGCTGGAGAGGTTTTGAAGCGCGTCTTGCACGGTGTTGTTGATCAGGGTGGTAAGGCGTTGTTCCATCTCTGTCACAGATTCTTGTATGTTGCGCTGGACGCGCTCGAGAGCGGTGTGGAACGCCGGCAGAGCGTCGGTCCTTGGCCCAATCAGATAAGTGTAGAGGCGTTCTAGCTTGATGCGGTCTTCCGGACCGTACAGAAAGGCGCTTGTTGTGGTTGGTGTGGGTGCGGTTTCTGTGCTTGTTGTTGCGCCAAGCTGTAGGGTTGGCGGCTTTGGAGAGGCGCGAGCAGACGTGGTGCCCGAGGGTTTGCGAGCTGGGGCGTCGGCCATAGCGTCGTAGGAAAACAGAGAGGGATATAAACTTTGGTATCAGTTGGCCAAGAGGTTGTTCTTGCCAGATGTAAGGTTGTTGTAGTCGATAGAATGCAAGCACGAAGTGCAGTTGACTAGAGGTGTATTGAAATGCAGCCAGAGCGAAGCGGAGCAGGCGACAGCCTTATAAGAACGATTCACAATGTCACAACCTGACTGGAAGTGAACTTGTGAGTGTGGTGAGTGAATGCAGGCAACTCCAAATGTCTTAGAGTGCACACTGTAGAGTGTAGAGTGGGTAAAAGACGAGGTGAAACGTTCTTGGGGTTAACCAGAACGATTCACGAGGTTTATAAATTGCACAGACTACAAATCAGGTAACTACGCGAGTACTAAGCGAGTACAAGCGAGCGGGAAGCGGGAGAACATGCGGACACATCTAACCGACGCTTGCACAAGCGCACGAGGCGACGGCAAGCAAGCGAGCGGAGAAATCAAACAGACAGGCGAGGCTAAGCGAGGAAGACATGACAAAGACACAGAACTACACATGAGACGGAGAGCGGATGCAGGAGGGGCAAGAGAAATGAGATGTCATGATTTGAGGATCATGACACTATATAGGACTCACCACCAGTGGTTCGGTGGGCACATGCCACTGCAGCCAGCTGAGCAGTACACCATGCACAGTGGAAAGTTGCGTGGCCTGCAGCACACCACTGAGCAATGCAAACAGCATGAAACTCTGGCGTATCACTCAGCTGGTATGTATGTTCCACTGTGCAAGAAGTGGTCTGGCCAGCCATCTCCATGTGGTGGTGCAGCCGCAGAAAGCTTTTGGGGTCTGCCTTCCACAAAACCCATCATAAAAGCTCCTGCAGTGATTGTTATGTATCTCAGTCAGTTCCAAGCCAAACAGGCTCAAACAACTTGTCTAGGCTAGCCAAGACAGCTGGCAATCACATATGAGAGTGTCAGCTTACATGAGCATATATTTCATATGCTGTAACACTTGCAGCAGTCTGCTGGGTTTTTTACGATGGGTTTTGTGGCATACTGTATTGTTACCTCTAAGTAGTACTCCACCAGTCAGAACACTTTCTTGACTTTCTTAATGCCTTATAACATATGTTCAACTTCTTGATAAAACAGGTGTGGAGTTAACATGCACAGTTAGTTTTCCCTTCTGGGCCACAGGGTTGCCATATAGATGTAGCCCCTAAGTCACCTGAGTAAGAGATTGGAAAGCCACAAACAGGAAAATTGCCCAGCACAAGTATTTTAAATAGACTCAGGGGACTTCTAATACTAGAGTTGGGGGGTGAGGGGGCTGATATGCCTCAGGAAGGGGCTGAGTAACTAGGGGGAAGGGGGCAATTAAACTTGAAGATCTTGTATTATTGTCAAATTCGAACAATTAGCACCAGGACATATACCTAAATTGATAGAACGATTCAGCCTACCTAATTGCACACTTCAGTCTTGGTTAATTAAGACTTAGTCTTGACCTAATTACTCTGTAACAGTGACCTGATTCTGTTTCTGGAGGCAGGACAATTTCTGGACTGCACCACGAGCATTTTTTAACATGAATCATGTGTATCATGTAGTAAAGCTTACAAAGCTGTTTGCCTGAGGCTTTCAGCTCAAGTCAAAAGTTCCATACAAATTACTAATTAAATGATGTATTGTAATGCAGTTTTAACTAGTACTGTTTGCTTGGGCCCCTTGTACATTCCATCTCGTTTGATGTGGAATTTTGTGCAGAGAACATGCACAAAATTATGGTAATTATTGTTGCACATGTATTTGCAATCATCAGGTAAGCCATCCCCAGGTGCAAAACAAGATACCAAAAGTGACTGCATTATGGGCTCAGTTGTTTAGCACAGGTGTTTTGCTGTACATATAGCCCTCCAAGTTCTAGTGCCAGCACCTTTTGCTGATTGGTAAGATATGGAATAATGGTGTTTGGATTGCTGTTATGTTCATTGCTGTTGTTGCACATAGCAGCAGTGCAGACTAGTGCAGCTAAGAACCAAGCCATGATTTGAGTGTATCTTCACTTTGCACTTTTGCCAATAGGACCAAATGGGAATGTTCAATGGCCATCTGTATGAGCCCCTAGCACTAGTTCCACGAATTTTGAGTGTATGGTTGAGAGCATTTTGTCAACATCAACAAAGATATCCCCACAAAGCTCTTGGAGTCTGAAAGGAGGATAGGCCAGGTTTTCAGGCAGCTCAGCTATGTCTACTAGAACACCACAGTACTTTCCTCAAAGAACAAATGCCAGTCCTGCTCTGCAAAGTGTGAAGCCATGTCGTTGGTTAAAGTGCTTGTCATGAGCTTGCTACCCTTATTGGCTGGTGCTGTATTCCAATATGTGGCAGCTGCTGCTTGATGTTTGCAAGCTGCCTCTTCCAAAGAGACAGTGTGAGCAACTAAGAATGATTCATCCACCTCAAAGCAGCATTGGTATGTGAATGGTTGGTACCAGCTTTGCACAGTGCTGATTGGCTTGGTGTCATGACTTGACATGCTTCCAACAACATAAGCTCAAATCACTATCTTTTTCAGGAACACTTTCCTTTTATGGAACAGTTGTCTTATGACCAAGTTCTTACTCAATCTCTTATACTTCAGATTAACCTTTATCTATCTCACATGTTTTAGAATGTTCCAGAAGTCTGACTAATCCTGCTTATTTCACATGTGATATCGAATTAGGTATGACTTGTTGTTTGTACACATAGATACAAGGCTGTGTTCTAACTTGTATATAACCAAGGGTAAGTTTGAGCCTACAGACCAAGAATATGACCTCCTTGTCAATTAGTTCTTTCTTACATCCTTTGGTCACTGAGGCATCTCGTCCTCATACCCTATTCTATAAGCTACCTCCCCTCATAGGACTCTGACACTTGGGCTTGGTTTGCTGATACTTAAAGAGCTTTGAGTGCGCTTTGTTAAAATGTGACTTCTTCAGCTTATAGGCAAGCCATGCAGCCCTCCTTGTTGGAGGACAGTCTGTGCATGCCTGCGTCATCTGACCTGGTGCATCCCTAGTCATCCCAAGAATTTTGAATGGAGCTATAACTTGATTATGTGGATCAGAAATATGAGGCAAAGCATAGTCTTTATGTATCCTCTTTATTTTTTCAGTGATGAATTGGTCTTTGAGGGGGCCGTGGTTGTCTTCCACGTTTTGGGGAGCCATTTGGGAGCGAATTGTGGAATACCTGCCTTGGTCAGTACATTTCAAGCACATGAGCATCCAATATTCAAGCAAGATACTAGGTTCAGCCTTGTGAAGGTCTTCATTTGTGGATACACCATTGTGCCTTGTGGCAGTGGGACAGCTGGGGAAATTCTCCTCAGGAGCTTGGTCCTTGCTGAGTTTTCAGAAGGGCCAGCAGTGCCAGGGGAACAGCCACAAGATTCATCCCAGACTCAGTACCCTTAAGTACATGAGGTCTATCTGCTGCAGCATCCTGTGGAGGATTTTGCATAGGAGGAGGTTGGTTAGGGAGATACAGATGAAAAGCACTAGTAGCCAGAACAGGTTTGTTGGTACTAGGTGACTTGGCTTTGGCAGATTTCCTAATTGGGATCTTGACAACAAGTTAGCTTTGTGATTTCTAATGCAGGGCCATTTCATGCAGGCTGCATACTAGAAAAAATAGCTGTGTAGAGGTCCAGTGATGCTGGTGGAGGACAATATGCTGATCATGATGTCATGGACCAAGTATGAATAATTTTGCACTGGTTGGTCATCATTACCACCTTGGAAAGCACTAGGCAACACAGATTGTTCCAGTTTGTCAAGGCACCAATCTGTAGTAGTGGCGTAAATATGTGTACTGACATCTGTACAGGATTGGCCTGGTCAGTCCACATGGATTTCATATACCCAACACACTCTAGCAAGGTTTCTGCATGCAGAAATCCTTGCTTGAGAATTGCCACTCATGTTTAGATTCATTTATTTGGATTCTCTCAGTAAAAAATCTCACAGTGTGGTAACACAGAACTGCTTTCATCTGTTTTGACCAGGTCTGTTTGAGTGACAGCTGTGTGCAATTCATTTTCTTGATGGGAGTAGTTTGGAATCATCTCATCACTGACGCAAATATGTTCTTGATCTGGCATCATACAGGATACAGTAGCTAAGAGGCAACATGTGGAGCAGCACTCTGACAGAAACACTTTCCTTTCATGGAATGGTTGTCTTATGACCAAACGTCTTACTAATGACTCAAATATTGTGGCAGTTTTTTTATCTATATCACGTGCCACAGAATGTTCCAATGGTCTGGCTGATGCTCCTTATTTCGTGTTGTATATCAAATCAGTCAATGTCATATATGACCCAGATGATAGTCATAATGGAACAGCAGGATTTAACAAGGATTTATAGCATATCCTCCAGAGTCGCAAATGCTACAAATAAGGTCATGTGACCTCAGTGCTTATCTCAGCACTTTACCAAGTCGCTCCTCATACTTCTATCCTTCCTAATGAGGAGCAAGGAGCGAGTCATCATGTGACCCACTGAAGTCGTCACATGACCTAGAACTAAGCGCGGCTCTTATAAGATTTGGAGCTGCACAACCCCTAAGAGCAACTTACCTAAGGTCACTGACAACACATGTGACTTGTTGGTCATTGCCCATCTGCAGCCACACAACTCCTGTGACTCTACAGACAGCGGACTTTGCAATAGACTGACTCACCCAGAACCACAGGGTATATAACAAGGCCAAAGCAAGCCTGGAGGTCCCAGCTTGCTTTATCTTGTCAACCACCACCAGGACCTACACTGTAAACAGTAAACTAGACACAAATACAACAGTAAAGACAAATAACAATGTAGCCGCTACTTAAGGAGACCACAGAGAGAGACAGCGACAGAGGTCACCACAGTTATGACTTGTTCTTTGTACATGTAGATACAAGGCTGTGCACTTACTTGTATATAACCAAGGTCAAGTCTGAGGTTTTAGACAAGAACCTGACCTTCCTGTCAATCTAAAGTTCTCTCTCACATTCCTTGGTCACTCAGGCATCTTGTCCTCATACCCTATACACCTTGAGCTATTTTACGGTCTAGTGATGTTGTGCGGGAACCCACACCAGATTTAGATGCGGATTTACGCGGCAAATCCGAATCCGCTGAAAAAACTGGATATATGCGCAGGATTGCGCTGCTGCGCGGTTTATGCGCATATATCCAGTTTTTTCAACGGATTCGAACTCGCCGTGTAATTCTGGGTGCGGGAAAGCGCGGGAATGGTTTGGCGACATCACTAAGATTCTTGCCTTAGCAGGCTTTGACAGTACCCCTGGAAATGTAAGCTTGGTCAAGGACCTCTGACACTTCATGCGCCATGATCATCTCCTCATACTGCTTCTCTCTACCTAACTAGTTCAGGTGTTGTGGTTTCCAATATACATAGCTTTTGCAGTTTGCATATGATGGTAAAATATTGACCAACCAGCACTATATGCACACAATGCACCTACACTCTTTTTTACTTGAACTTCTGGCCGGTACAAATGCAAGCACTGCAATGCCTGAGTCTTGGCATCCTTGTGTCTCACTGTACTACTCATACTACTCATACCATCTCAACTCATCAAGCTTCTATGATGGTTATATGCCCCTGTGGCACATCTGAAGAGGTCTGTGGCTTCAAGTGGGTAATGCGTTTTGCAACATGTGAGGCATGGATTGCAAACTGTGGGTGTCTGCTAGAACAGCCATCTGTGTCTACACCACAGTGGCAAGTCAGCCTTGACGGCAAAGCAGGTAGCCCATACCCAGATTGTAAAATAACTTTCTGATCTCACCAACCAGACACAATCTAACACACCAAGTATATCCAGGTGCAACCTGACACGCTTTCTGCAGCTTCTGGAACAATTCTAGCCCTGGAGCAAGGATCTGGGACAGCTCAGGCAGCATCAGAGGTTAGTACACTTCAGTTTATTCTCATTAGGGGGCTTGATACAATATACTGGGTAGGCTGCAAGTTCACATTCAAAGGTTACTTCTGAAGATGGATTGTGTGTCACCATTTGATTACCTCCCTTATTGCAATTGCCATTATGGGTAGTAAACTTACATCCTTCTGACCCAGAGAAGATGAAAGCATCAACTGTTGACCAAAATCAGCCATCTGGCTTGCATAGTTCCTTAGTTTGGCAATCTTCCCCACCAAGCAAACTTGGCCTAATTCACAAATGTTGGATAATCCAAGGACATACACTCAAAATCCTCAACTGTAACCTCCCAGCAATCTACTTTACTCAATCTTTTGCTAACAGTACTGCTGATAAACTGACTGACAAGACAGACACACTACCGGACATCATATATCCATTCCCAAACATCAGCACTTCTTGCCTTGCAGACTGGTTTATGATAGGCAGTAGTGCAAAATCCCAGGATGAACACACACAACTAATTTCAGAAGTAGTACTAGCCCCAGGTTTTGCCCCTGAACACTTTGAAGGTGTTAATTCATGAACCATGGATCATGTAATTGACCCTCTCAACTCAACTATAGTAGAGAGTCAAAATACTCCTCTACAAGATACTGGTGACTGTTGGTGCTCTCATTAGTTGAAAATCAGTGTTCCACACAGCAGTCATACTTGTGTGCATGCTTGTTAGCAGGTTGAGCTCTCATCAACATCCTACAATGAGCTTGGTGAGATTATTAGTATCCCCGGTCTCTGAACACAAAGTCTGGTCAGTGTGATTTGTAGCCGCTTCTCTGCTCCAAGCTCCAAGAACATTGGGCCACTCCACTATATTCCATGCCAGCACCATTGGCAGCGTGATACTGACTCGACAAAGCACATATATGATGATATTTATACCGGTGATACGTGCGTGGCTTTGGGAGCATGAGCACTTACAGAATATGCCGTTGATTCAAGGATGTCAACTTGAGCAAGCTATTGTAGCTATGATGCTCAGCTCTGATGCAACTCATATTGGCCAGTTTTGATAACCATATCAATGGCCATATCTTGATACTTCGGCAACAACTCTAAATAGGATTGTTGGTGGCCATTAAGTCAAGTAAGTGAGCATGTTGCATATATACCTAAGGTATGTTTTTTGCATTGGACTGAATACATAAACCTTCCCATAGTATGATTATAGATGCCTGATGAAGTCAAGTCACAACTACAAATGCTGTAAACTAGAAAACTACAGCCTGCACTTTTGGAACACTGCAAAAGGGAGATCTTTCATTACTGCTGGTATCTTTGCTTGATAGTGAGTTTATCAGCACATATACACATGGTATGAAAGTCAAATGCTCTGATAGAACAGAGGGCCGCCTCTACCCTTGAATTTTCACATATTCTGCTGACTATCTAAAGAGGTACAGTCTGTATTAGTTTGGTAATCATGCTGTTACTGATGATAGTACAGTTCAGAGTGTTGATTGCAACAATCAAGGACTTCCGCACACATCTATGCCCACAATGCCTGATTACAAAAATAAAGCTCTCATGTCTCAAACTCCCTGGCAAGACAGAAATTTGTCCCAACCTTCAAAAAGATGATAATGAGCAGCACAGTAAAATCTTAGATGCTCAGCACTTGCTCTACTATGGTGGCTACATTGTAAACAGCACACACACTGAGAACATACTATTAAGCAGAGCATGACTCCTGAGTTTGGTCTACTAGCTGTTCTGGCCTCAACTTGTGTTGTCTCAATACAAAAATTCTTTGCTTATGTAATGCTTAAGTGATGCTTACATGAGGCCTATGTTAAGTTTGTGTTTGCTTATTGGACTGCTTATATAACATTTGCTGGCATAACTGTTAGGTGCAGAGATGATATGTTTGCACCTACTAATGTAAACATAAGGTAAGCTTACGCAAAGCTTGACTGAGTTGGTATTATTTGATTCACAACATGGCTGAAATGCTGGTTATCTGTGCAACAGTTTTTTGATTGTATATTGATGGTGGGCAGAATCACAGATGAACAAACTGAGATTTGTCTCATAACATAAGAACCTCATAGCCTCATGGAGTACAACAAAGCCACACACTCTTATGTGACCTACTGACAACTGTCAAGACCAGCTTGAACACAGTTAACTTAGTCTGTCATATCTAGTCTGTGGGGTGTCCACCTGAGTTGGCTAGGTAGACATAGGCAGCATAGAGCACTGCCTACAGCACTTCTACATGCATGGTCTGCAGGGCAGAGCATAGGCCTGCTACCACCACCTGGTTGGGAGTGCCCAAGGTAGCACATTATACAGGGTCTGTGTAGGGTAAGAGAGAAGTGCCAGTGATGTTGCATCATATGGGGTCTGTGAGATTCACAATGGGTAAGGTGTTGTCTGTAACCAAGGGCGCCAGGTGTGGTGTATCATATGGGGTCTGTAGAGGCTGAGTTGAGGGGCCAGTCCTTACCTGACCATTGGATCGGTGCTAAGCAGCTGTGCAGAAGACTCAATCTACAGAATGTAGGCACAAGGTGGCTGTGCAAACAACATAGGTATACATGGCACTCAGTGCTTTCTTTTGTCATATTGGGTCTGTAGGGCAGAACATGGGTTTGCTGTCCTAACCAAACTAAGAGTGGCTGGTGCAGTGTATCAGACAGGGTCTACAGGGAGTGAGAGCAAGGGGCCAGCTGTCATCCAACTCCCGGACTGGGACTTGGATACTTGGGCCATCATACTGGGTCTGTAAGGTGTGCAGGCGATGTAACTGGGGAACATGTGTACCCCATACTGCCTGCTGTGCATCCTCATACAGGGTCTGTAGAGTAGCATGGCCATACTTTCCTAACCTGACCTGTGGCTGTGCAGTTGTGCTGTTCAACCAAGTACTGCCAACAGGACTGGGGAGAGCTTACTCTCTTGCATCATACCAGGTCTGTAGAACAGAGCATGGACATGCTGTCCCAACCAAACCTGTGGCTATGCAGCTGAGTTGGCCAACCAACAGCACTGGGATGTGCTCGCTAAGCTGACATTAGCATTCAGTGCGGTGCATGTGGTGTAGCATCATACAGGGTCTGTAAGGTGTGTACATACATAATGGCCAAGTGGGGATCAGGTGCACCCCCACACAACCTGCTGTGTGCATCATGCAGGGTCTGTAGGATGGAGCATGGGCATCCCATCCTAACCTCACCTGTAGACAACTGGCCTGTGACCAGGTGGGGGCCCCTGGATCCTACTAGGAGGGGCCATCCTATCTCTTCCAGGGGGTCATCCTGCCTCTTCCTGCTTCACCTTATAACCTGACTACACCACCAGGGGATACAAGTCCTAACCAATACTCAGATCAACACAAAGCAAATGTGGGATGGGAGTATGCAACTACAGTATGCCACAAAACCCATCTTAAAAAACCCAGCACACTGCTGCAAGTATTTCAGCATATGACCTATATGCTTATGTAAGCTGCCATTCTCATATGTGATAGCCAGCTGTCTCGGCTGGCCGAGACAAGTTGCTTGAGCCTGTTTGGCTCAGAACTGACTGAGATATATAACAATCACTGCAGGTACTTTTACGATGGGTTTTGTGGAAGGTATAAACCAAAAGCATTCTGTGGCCACACCACCATATGGAGATGGCTGGCCGGCACCACCTTTTGCACAGTAGAACATACATACCAGCTGGGTGATACGCCAGAGTTTCATGCTGTTTGCATTGCTCAGTGGTGTGCTGCAGGCCACACAACTTTCCACTGTGCATGGTGTACTGCTCAGCTGGCTGCAGTGGCATGTGCCCACTGAACCACTGGTGGTGAGTCCTATATAGGGTCTTCAGGCATGCTGAACACAATGGAGAGCACTAGAATGTAGCCAGGCGCACATAGGGCTGGAAACCGTACATGTGCAGGCGGCTAACGGGGGGCCTACAACCATGAAACCATGCACTACTCATGGCTGATGGTTTGGACTGCCTACTTTCTTTGCACCATCAGCTTCCTTGGGTCAAACCTATATACAGAGCATATTTGCAGTTGCCCCACTTGCCTTAATCCCAGGTTTTGGGTCAATGTAAGTTCCATTACTCTCAACCTACTGGCAGTTGACCCATATATCCAGACATTGCTCACTAGATACTAGTTGTGCTGCAAAACTACTCAGGAGTGTATAGAAGAAGCAAATATATGAGATTTATTTATCAGGTTCCACCTAAACGCCTACATCATCAGATATTGTGGCCTGTTATGCTTGTGCATGGCTAGCTGGCTGAGCCTTACAGACATCTTGGCCAGAAAACATGGGTTGTTAAGGCGAAGTAGGAACAGGTAGGAACGAAAAACTTAGTAGGATTCAGGAACAGACCAGACCAGACCAGGCAGGAAAACCCAGACCAGACCAGGTAGGAAGACCAAGCCAGGCAGGCAGTCTAGGAGTCAAAGTGCGTACTAAGTGCATACATAAGTAAGGTGAACACAATTTGAAATGCACAGGGCCAGATGGACCAGAATTGCGTACTGGATGCACACAAGTAGAATTGGAAATTCACACAGCCAGGTGCACTCGAAATGCGTACCTGGTACGCACACACACGAGGCACCCAGAATTTGAAATTACCGAGGTGCGCACACGAGTGTGTTAGGCAGAATTTGAAATGATGAGGGGCAGGCTCAGCAGGAATGCGTACCCAATGAAGCAGATTGGAATTTGAAATGCGGCAGGGGACATACATTGGAAGCGCGTACTGGGTTTGCACATGTACAAGGCTGGCAGAATTTGAAATGTGCCTGGCCATGTGCAGAAGAAGATGCGTACTGAGTACGCACCGGGTGCGGTAGGTGGAATTTGAAATTTACTTGAGGCTGGTACATTAGAAACGCGTACTCAGTACGCACATATGCAAGCGAGCCAGAATTTGAAATACATGTGGGAACTGGTACCCAAAGCTGCGTACATTCTAAACCTAACAGGCACCTAACCACCTACCACCTAACCTATCACCTAGTCTAAACCTACCACCTAAACCTAACCTAAACCACCCACCATCTAAGCCTAAACCTACCACCTAAACCTACCATCTAAACCTAACCTATCCACCAGGGCGCACACACTTGCACACACACCTACAAATGGTGTGTACTGAGTACGCATAGGGGTGAGCCAAGCCCTATTGCAAATAATTGCAAATCCCTAACCTGACCTGATGTGCACGGCGCTTAGAGCGCTGCTACCAAGGATGCGTACTGGGTACGCACACCAATGAAGCAGGCACAACTGCACGTAGCTCCAGGCTTTACATCACTTGTGTAGCGCATACAACGGCTGCCATGCTCACGATGCGTACTGGGTACGCATGAAGACAAGACAGAGCCAATTGCACACAATTGCAAATCCCTAACCTGACCTGATGTGCACGGCGCTTAGAGCGCTACTACCAAGGGTGCGTACTGGGTACGCACACCAACGAAGCGGGCACAGCCGTGAGTAGCTCCAGCAGCACATACAGCGGCTGCCATGCTCACGATGTGTACTCAGTACGCATATGGGTGAGCCAGGCCCTATTGCAAGTAATTGCAAATCCCTAACCTAACCTAATGCGCGCGGCGCTTAAAGTACTGCTGCCCAAGAATGCGTACTGGGTACGCACGCACACCAGACGGGCACAATTACAAATTACGGCTGTGCTTCCTCCAAGACGTGAGCAACAGTTACTGCAATAGTATACATTTCACCAATACGCAATCAACACCGGTATTGTCCTGATTATCCATTTACTGACCTTTATCTACAAAATGGCTGATAGCGCTTTAATCAAATATAAGCTGCACCTGACTATGGAGCATGCCAAGCCTAGTGCCATGCAAACACCTCCGCGTCACCGTCGGTGTTGATCGGCCACGAAACGTGAGTGAGTCTGAAACGTAAATAACCCAAGGCACGTACTATAGATCAAGAACAGATTGGTATAGTAGTAAACCGTTGTGGCCATATCTGGAGCCTGCTGAGCTTTTCTGAAAGTCAGCGCAGCCTGAATGGGTGGAGAACAATCCGAACAGAAGCGCGGGTTTAGCACATCATTGACCAAGAAACTGACATGTACTCGGAGGTGCCGCCCACCATCTCACCTCTTACTCAAACCCTCCTCGCTATTAAAGCAAGATAATGCTGGAGGCTATACCCGGTCCAATGACCAGTCTATTAATCGTGACAAGCTGGCCTCAAAGCAACCGGATCAATAAAAGATGCTGAGTAGGGCGAGTACGTCGGGGCGTACCTTGCAGCTCTCCGCCACTAGCCCGCCGATGGAGTACGCACGGTCTGCCAGTGGCCGGAGCACCTGGGCTTAGTGCTCACTAACCTGAGAAACCCGATTGAAACAATCCTATCTTTCAGCCTATAGGGTGACCGGTCATACGTGCATGGATAAGTCTGCCGCTCTCAACCGCTAGCTGTATGTCCTATAAACCAGTTAGTTTCATCAGTTTTTCGCTAGTTACTGGTTGGCCATGCCAAGTTTGAATTTGCTTCGATACTCACGCAAACTCTCAACTGTTGATCTGTCAAACTTCATTTTCTGCTCCCAACGCTATTTCGTGTTTTCTCCTGAGCTCAACCGATCTCCTTACATGTGGCCGCAAATTGATATGATGATGGATGTATGATATATATATATATACAAAAGTAAGAACACAGACAATGTGAGTACATAAGTAAAGGTCGGGCAATGCTCGAGCACTATTGCCGCTCGTCAAACATGCTTGGCCTCTGCCTGCGAGGCTGAGCAGAAGGGCCGGCGGAAGGTGCAAGCAGTTGCGCGTCTCGCTCATCGAGGGTGGTAGCCTTGGCCTTGGCCCGTGAAGTGCCTGCTGCCGCTTTCATCGTTTGCCTGCCAAAACCTGAGCGCTTGTGTTGTTGCTGCTGTTGGGCAGACGGCTCGACTGCGCGGCTACTGCCAGTTCCAGACGACGCGCCTAACAAAAAACATGAGCACAGTTTTTGATTTCATAGGCAACCTACGTACCTTGACCTTCCGCCTGGGCGGCCTGGCTGTTCAGGGTGGACTCAGTCCCAGCTCCATCAGAGCCCTGGGGCTTGCGCGGTATCGGGACGACTACCGCGGAGACACGCCGTGTTGTCGCTGTGCTTGACAGACGGGCTTGTATGGCCCTCATCCTCTCCACTCCATCGGCGCCGCGTTCCGACCCGCTCGGGGGCAAACGCTTAGCTGGCAGACTAGCCGCCGGGTTCAGAGGTGCCGCCGTCGTTTTGACCCCAGGCGCCTGCAGTTCATCTCCCGGTGAATTGCCGCGAGGAGCGGCTAAAGCGGTGGGGGGGCCGCGACACGCTGGGATTGGCTCCCGGCTGCTCCCTTGGGTTTTGTATGCGCTGCTTGCCAAGCCATCGTGTGGGAGTGCCGGTGTCTCGCGGCGCACCCTGGGTACAGTGGAGGTTAGGTTAGGTTGTTTAGGCGAACCAGGATTAGGTTCGAGGCCGAAACTCAACAGGACCCAGGGCGAACCAGACCAGACCAGGCTGAGAGGCGAACCAGACCAACCAGACCAGCCAGCCAGACCAGACTGAAAATGCGGACCAGACTATCCAGGAGGCGCAGACCTAGCCAGGGGTTGTTTAGGCGAACCTATAAATTGGCAGCCTGTGCCAACCCGGGTTGGCAACCGACATTCAGGGTTCAGGCTGATTTTTTCAGGGTTTGTAGACCTAGTTGTCAGCTTACGTAATCTGTCAGAAAAAAAAAAGGTTAATAGGTAGATTATCGAGGAATTTGCACTTTCATATTGCAGTTAGGTGTGTAACATTAGTTGGAGTTGATGTAGAAGATTCCCCTGGAACCAGGCCTGAAAGCTGGCAATGGATGTGACTGATATGCACCAGCAAACTTACGTCAAAAAGATTTATGCCCTGCCACATCTAGAACATGTGGTTTACCGGGTGCAGACCAGCTGATCAAGCAGCAAAAAGCGATTGAAGTTATAGGTCTATTCTGTCAGGCTAATCACACGCTGCGATATTGACTCGGGTGGTCGTTTGGACACACGCACTTAGTACGCCAGATCTCATGTAAGATGCCCCAACAAATCGGCGACTGCAGTCGCGAACCGCCGATCGGTGGCTGAATGTGCAGGCTCAGATGCATAACAAGAGACATGTATAGTGGCATGTGGCACTCTTACCAGCGCTTTTGAGAGAATAGCGCACCTGCCATACTCATCATCATGGGTGGGTTCAGCAGTCAAGCACAAAAAGAGAGCTTGACGAGTTGTTCAGCAGCCACCGATACCCGGTCCAGAACGACAGTCGGCGATCGATGTGGCGCGTAGTGCTAGTGACATATGGTTCCTCAATCGAGGGAATTACCGCCTGGCAGCTTTATCACTAGGTTTTTCAAGCGTCTTGTTGCACGAGACTGTTCTTACCTCAACTATTACATGCCAATATGTACGTTGCAATATGAGTGCCCGTTACCTAGGCGATGTTCCGAATGTATACGTATGGCTATAGTCCAGTCTTTTAGCTCTAAAAATCGTTGCGCAGCTAGCGTCGAGTACCGTAACCAATGCATTCAACAACATGCCCTCATCGTCGTGAAATGAGGCAATACTAGCAGTCACTTTGACCCTAAAAATAGCGTATGATCTGTAGCAAAGTCTCGTACGAGCCAATATTTACATTTAAGCGCCTGCTACGAGCACAAAAAACTCAACGTCGATTGTAGACCTAAAACGCACATCGTCGGTTTGACTTCGAGAACCCGCAACTCGCTTCCATACTCGAAGTCGTCGTTCTTCCGTTACTACAACATTCGATCAGAACAGCATACGTTTAACTTACTACCGTCGTTCGGCCGTCTAATAACTCACTCTTACACCGAACATGGGCCAGTCGCAAACGACCAACAACATGATCAGCATCGGAACTCGAAGTTGGCAGGTGCCAAGGGCAGGTGCGCTGATCGCATACGAATACTACTCGATCCAATGAACTCGTTGACGAGTGTCGTCTAGATTCGAAGGACGATGTCGGCCAATCGATTGAAGACAACGAGGACGCGTTGAAGGAACGTGTCGACAAGGTAGGAATTTCGTAGATCCCTCCCACGATCTGGTGCTCACGCTCAGTAGATCCTAGGCGAAGCGATCGAAGGGAACAAGGCCGCGTACGATGAGCTTTTTGCCAAGGTAGGAATTACGCAGACCCCTCATACGATCTAGTGCTCACGCTCGATAGATCTTACGCCAATCGATCGAGAACAAGGCCGCGTTCAACAAACTTATGGATAAGGTAGGAATCTTGTGGCCCCATCTTAAGATCCAGTGCTTACGCTCACTAGATATCACAGGGGTCATAATGTAGCACAATTGATACCGAATGATGATACTGTTGATTTGGGTGCGACGCCTGTGTAACACCCATTTCGGGCACGTTCTACTTGAAACATGATAATAATGAGGGTACGTTTATGGTCTCTATGGTCTTGCCCGACCATTCCTCGTGTACTCACGGAATTTAGCAGTCATACTCGTTCATCATGCATTGTCCACCGATTGACGGTTTACCACGTGTATCGCCGCTCCCTGATTTTCCCAATCCACTCATCCACTCCCATTTCCATACCAGCATCGACGATCATCTCGATGAGCGTATCTCACGTTGCTAGTAATATACATAAGCCGGCGCACACCGGTATGTTTCCTACATCCGTGCTCGGTACGAACTTACTCAATTGACGCCTCACTCAGCCTAATTGCGAGATGAATCAGTGCGAACAACCCTCTCTACACCACATCGATGCAAGACCCTCAGGCGTTAGCGTGATCGAACCGATCGGGTACAGATGTCGAGCCCAGGTTCTAATCATCGTTCCCCGACTGTCGAGTCAGTCCGCCGATCGGTGACCATCTATCGTAATCATCTGGCACGTGATCATTGCACGTGGTCTGGTAGATCAGGGTACGCGTGGCCGGATATGGCATCTGCATCCGGCTTTGCGAACACGAATCCAACCACCACACCCTCACCCCTCTACACTGCTATCCGGTTCAACCACCCTCGATACGCGATGGCTCGAGCACAGTCCATGATGAAAGAACAAGCGAACAGGTCGCGTGCAGGGGCCGCAGCCTCCAAGACGAAGGTACGCGCCACTGACGATTCCCATCAAGGTAATTCGCTGATCCCGTACTCGATTCTTTAATGCAGCCCGCTCGTTCTAAGTCGAGCGCTGCTGGTGCCCAGTCTCGTTCGCATGCCGAGGATAGCGAGCGACAGTACGAGGATGAAGACACGTCAGAGCCGGCCAAGAAGAGGCGGCGCGTCACAAAGGCGCAGCAGCAACCGCGGAAGGACAAGGAACAGGACGAGGCGATGGAGGAAGATGAGGAGGAAGAGGAGGACGAGGATGGCGAGGAGGAAGAGCATCAGTCCAAGCGCCAGAAGGAGAAAGGTAAGGCTAAGGGGAAGGGGAAGGGGAAGGAGAAGGAGAAGGAGAAGGATGTGGGCGTAGAGTCCGATTCCGAAAAGGTAAGCATTAGCACAATTCATACGTATTGTACGTACTGACCGTTTGATCAGTCGGCCGCATCTACAACCCCGCCCCCCGGCGCCGGCTCCTCGAATACGAAACGAAAGGGTATGGCGGAGGATGCTGAAGTCGATAAGCCCCGCAAGAAATCTCGTGGCGCACCGTCGGACCAGGCTGGGTCGGACGTTGATGCGGACGATCGGGAGAAGAACAAGGTCAGTAGACCACCATTCCAGCGATAAATTGTAATGGCTAACCTGCTGGATAGGGAATGACGGAGAAGTGGGTTGTCAGTTTGCGCAACCTGCGCCAGGAGTCGTTGAAGGTGGATGCGGCGGTGGCGAAGGCTGCACAGGAGCTTGCGGGCGCCATTATCGGCTCCGCCCACCTAGTTTTTTCGGGTATCAACGACATCTTCGGCGTCGTGAATCTGGACGAGGACCCAAACGCGCGCGGCAATCCGCGAGGGCTCAGTCGTCCCCACGTCGACAAGCTCTATCAGTCTTGCCGCATCCCTGGCGGCAAGAAAGACCACGAAGCTCCCGTCGCCGTCAAGATCTCGGCGAAACTTCTCTCGCCTGCGCTCATCGATCAGATGCGAAACTCGAACGCCCACGACATTCTCTCCCAGCCCCCGGCCCTCGTCATCGAGTCCCCGACCGCCGAAGAAGAGCAGAAACTCGAGAACGAGTATTGCACTCAACGTCGAGGCGAGGTCTGGCTTTCGACCACGGAGCTTCACGACATCAAGACTCGGCTGCAGGAGATCCGCGAGAAGAAGAAGCTGGCCGTACTGCTGAACGGCAACCATCGAATTCGCGCGATGTTGAAGATGGGCGAGGACGCGACAAAGCTCCGGTCGAAGATTCGGGGAATGATCGAAAAGGGGCAGACGCCGGAGGAAGAGATCGACGAGCTCATGAGCGAGCTCTTGGAGATGATGCAGCGGTTGACCTGGCGCTGCATAGTATATGATGGTGTGTTCATTCGTACTCTCTACCTCTGTTGTATTGTCTTCGCGAGGGCTAACTACAATACATTATCTAGCCGATAAGTTGACGCCCACGGCCGAGAACGCGTTGACGCGCAACGAGCACGCGAAGCCTGCGAAGGGCATGGGCGACGGAGAGCAGGTGTGGTGGATCGCGCAGAAATTCATCACGGAGATCGCGGCGGAGCGGGGGAAGGGTACGGAAGAGGAGAAGATCGACCATGCGATCGCCGCGGGAATCGTGCAGGGACGGTGGAGGAAGGAGCTCGGCATGAAGATGACGATGACTAGCGAGGACGAGCTCGAGAACAAGGACGCGGCCTGGTACCGCAAGAACAAGCAGCTGGGCGATCTCGCCGGCAGGGACGGCGCTTCCCGCTTGTTCTTCAATCCCGTCGGTATGGAGATGCTGCTGGAGTGCTCACCAGCACTCTGGGCGATCGAGAAGACTTTGGATCGGGTGACCGCGACCGAGATGTTACGACCGTCGGGCGGGCCACTGCTCGCGCACTTCTGGCTCTCCCTCCAGACGCTTTTGCAGGTATGTTTCGCGATTATTGCTTGACCGCGTCACGATTAAGTAACAAACTTCGTTCGGCAACAGATCTACAACGTCGCGGATGGCGAAAAACTTCAGGACGGTGAAGATTATATTACGACCCATGCGAAGTTCAACACCGACGGAGACAGCGCCGCCGTCCCGTACTACCATTCTCTGCACGTGCGCCCCCAGCGCGTCCCGCCTCTTTTGTCCCTGTTTCAGGACAGGGAGAGCGCGAAGTTCGGCCAGCTTTATCTCAAGGCGATGGAGCCCCATCTCGAGAAACACGGGTGTCTCGACTACACAAGCTCGTACGTTGTCGCGGGGGTGCGGGGAGTTTTCGAGCAGTTCGGGCACTGGATGGACCACGAGACGGACGAGCGTAGGCGGCTCGTCTCGACCTCCCTTCGGCTGTACGCGCGGTTGCCACTCTACAAGCGTGGCGGGCAGGGTCCGATGTTTTACCCGGCGGCATTCTTGCCGTCTGCCGCGATCCTCAAAGTGCTGCACGAGCGATGGGCTGGGGGTTGGAGTATTGGGGCACAGGGCGACTCTCTTGTCGTGGTACGTACCGTTGTACAAAAAACAGAAACCTCACCTGACCAACGACTTGTAGCTCGAGGAGTTGCTAGAGCGCAACCAGATCGTGTGGACGGTTGGTGGCCAAGGTACCGGAAGGTCGTGCAACTGGAATAACTGGTACCACCGGTCGCGCGGGTTGCACCAGATCAACTTGGCGCTATGGCTGGCTGTGGATTTGGGCCCGGCGGAGGCTCGCCTGAGCGAGGTAAGTCCATTTGAACACTCGCACAGCACCAATTCACATCTAACACCGACGCTCCAGGCCATTATGATTTTCGAGGATCCGAGACTGCCGATCGCCCTGCACGCTGTGGACGATCTCATGGGCGGGCGCAAGCCGCTTCGGACGGCGATGAAGGAGTTCAGTGCCTTGAAATCCGGCTCGTTCCCGTACCTTGGCGCGCGCAAGATCTTCGACAACCACCCCACTCCTCTCGGCGACTGGGACGAATTCCAGGACAAGATGACGAAGGCTCGCAAGGAGCTCAAGTCATCGATCAAATGGGACCAGTCCCCGTCCCAGTCGTCGATCGCGGATGTGCTGGACGATCACGAGGTGCTGGAGCTGATCCACTCGTCATTTTGGGATCAGGCGTATCCGCAGTGGTTCTTGGGCTGGCACGACGCCGAGGGGAAGAGGATGGGTACGGTGGGCGCGGCGTTGGGTTGGGGGATGTTGGAGACTTGGCTCGTGGAACACGAGATGCCGGAACTGTTCCGCGACGGTAGAGTTCGCTGGCTGTTGAAAGTAGCCCAGCGAGTACTCGATCTCGCCTGCCGGAAACCATGGTGGGAGAACCGGTTCGAAGTCACCAACCTCCCGAAGGTACCCGCGGAGCTGCCGGCCCGGATGGTCAAGATGTCGAAGTCGGCGCTTCGGAAGCTGGAAGCCGAGAGGAAGAAAGAGTTGAAGGAAAAGGCCGAGAGGGAGAAGGGGAAGGGGAAGGGGAAGGGGAAGGACGGTGGGAAGGGGAAGGATGGCGGGAAACCGGTCAAGGGCAAACCGTCGACTGCCGCGTCGACTCGAGCATCGGGCTCTAACAAGCCCTCCGGCAAGAAACCTCCCAAATCCAAGGCCAACATCGACTCCGATGCGGACGAGGATGAGGAGGACGAAGAGGAGCTCGACGAGAGGGGTGAACCGGGGGTCGATCAACCGGACAAGAACAAACCGACCGATCCCCGACCCGACTCGCCGATCGGTGATGACCAGCCCAAGTCACGGGTCACCACTCCTCTGAGGCTGGGAGATAAAGGCCGCCGTGACATTGACCCTCGTGAACTCCCGGACATCGGTATCGCGCTGGACGAGTGCCCAGGGCTCTACAATCGCGGAGCCAAGATACCCAAGCCTGACCCGAAGTTCAACTACCATCATCTTGCCTCCTCTCTGCCCACGCACATTCATGCCCCTGCGATTCCGAGCCTGGATCTGCCCCACCACTCGTGGCAGCATTTGGTCGTCGCGCGAGAAGGACTCAGCTTGGACAACGCGACCTGGGACATCGTCGAGCAGGTCATCGATCGGACGATGGAAGACAACAGCGAGAAGGTAGCCGGGGTCCTCGATGGGTTCGCGGAGGAGCGGCAGATTTTGCGCAAGTCCATGTACGACATGTGCAAGGGTGCCAAGTTCATGTCCGAGGAGTCTGTGCAGGTTCTGCTGCCGGACATGATCGAAGGAGTCAAGGTAGGTCACGTTTCTCCCTCGGTTTCAAATACTTACAATCATTTTCGTCAGGATGTGCATGTTGTTCGCTGCACCAAGATCCTGATGGAGGACCTGGGGATACCGGTCAGCGAGGCGGTGCACGAGGTGGCCAGAATGGTCGCTTCGGACGGTTTGTATACGCACCCTTCGCTCTCCGTCCTGGACGGATACTTGTACCTCGATCTTACCGCCACGTTTCCGAAGGCCGAGCAACCCAAATGTAAGTCTTTCCGCGCTTTACTCCCACTTTGCCCCCTTTGCTCACTGTGCGTAGATTCCGGGCGATGCAAGCTTCGCGTCTACCAGTTGCCGTACGAGGAGTCGGGTTAGTTCTCCGCATTGGCGCGAGCGTATAATGCTGATTTTGCCACGCAGATGTCGAGGACACGATGCGCGTGCTGCGCTTCATCAAGCCGGTGCGTGGTTTAGGCAGGACGGCTCTCGAGAGCCGCGAGCGAGGCTTCCAAGGGGTCGAGGATGCCTCCATTGCGCACGATCTGGCCGCAAAGGCACCGAACGCGGTTCATGGCCTGGCCTTCCGTCCGGACGAGGCTATTGAGCCGCCCGAGGAGACTGAGCGAACGGACAGCTCGCGCGAGCGGGTCATCGACCAGCAAGAGCGTAATCTCTGGTGGCACGACTTTGTCCCGAGCGTCGTTCAAGAAGGCGAACGTTTGAGCCCGTTTTCCGACGGCCAGTTCTATCCTGACTTACGCGGGAAGAACCGCTATATGGCCGACAAGTCCTGCAAAGAGCTCATGAGGACATACAGGAAGCGGAAGGAGACGTACGAGGAGATATGGCAGGAGGTCAATGACGGCGAGTCTCAATCGTGGGACGAATACTTGACGACCGTCAAGAAACCGACGGCCTCTGCCGCAGCCAAGGCTGGTCCCTCGACCAGCAAGTTCGGGCCGTCCGGTAGCGGGAATTCCGCGCAACCTGCGAAAGATCCGAACGTCGAGCAGCCACCGTCAGGCAAGCCGACACCGCGCCCATCTCCGCGCCCATCCCCGCCCCCTCCTCCGCCCCCGCCCACCCTCCCGGTAGCATTGCCTGTTGATCCTGCGGCGGAACCTGAGTCGAGCCAGGCGCTGGGTGTGCCTACGGAGTCCCAGTCACTCGGTGGATCCCCTCAGAGGCCTAAGGTTCTCGTTCCGGATAGCTCGCCTCAGCGCCGAAGGTCTGCGGCTGTGGGTAAAGCCGCTGCGCCCGCTTCTCCTTCGGCCGGCACATCTCTCGGAAAGCGCCCTCGGGAAGACGAAGGAAGTAGCGGAGAAGACACGAGCTCCCGATCGACGCTTTCCCCTGAGCGAGACGTCGATCCCAGCCAGGCTAAGCCCCAGACGAGCGACAAAGGCGCAGACCCCGATTCGCAGCAGTACTTTACCCCTACGGATAATGCTGCGAACCGCCCGGTCGAGGTTCCAGGCGCGCCGAACCCGAAACGCGTCCTTCCACCCACCAACCGTCCTCCCCCCGCCAAGCCTGCCGGTCTCGAGTGAGCTCCAATTGATCGAATGTCCGTCGCGCCTTACCCATTTTTAACTTGCGTTTTACGATTTTATCTATACTTGGACGTTTTTTTGATTGATTGATTATTCTATGTATTATTTTTACTCTCTCCTGTGTACATAGTTTATCTTTTTTTTTACTCAATCAACGAACGATTTTCACGTCCGCGGGCCTTGCGCCCGGCGTTTGGTTCCTGTCAGCCGAAAGTCAGGCGGGCTTTGGTCCACAATATCTCGACATCGTACGCACAGGCTTGGTGTATATGTTCGCGGTAGGGCCTGCGGCTGGCCCAGCGACAAAAGCTCATTCGAGTAGCAGGAATAGGTGCGCCGTTCTCGCTTCTGCTGATATACGCCCGTTGAACTTCTGCACTTCTAGTATCTTTATATGATTGGTACGCACAACAGGCCAAACTTCCGCTTCCCGCCTGATGATAGGGGCGCTAAGGCCTCGAGCTCGCACAGCGCCTGGGTACCCCGGCGCGTGCTCGCTCTTCGGCCTTTTCGCCCCTATCATCAGCCGCAGAACCGAACCCGTGGGTAGCACATGATCGTTTCGAAAGTTCCCGTAGAAGCAAGCTAATCGACTTGTTCGTTTTGATGCAGTCATTTTCGTGTATCTTGTACAGGTCTTTTTGTTTCGAGCCGATGCACAATATCGGGTACTCGCGGAACCCGTTTCCAGTTTGTCCCGCTGGGGTAGATATCAAGACAAAGGTGAGCCAACTGGAACTTCAATGCATAAGCTCGATGTACTGACTGACGCGGACATCGGGGACCTATCTTTACACGGCGGTTCTACTGCGGTCTCATGGCTACCTGGTACGACTGGGTCGTTCGTTCCCGGGGACAGGTTTGGGCTAGGTGCAGCAGCGTCAAGTGCTTGATTTCGGTCGCCGACGTCTTGGTCAACCCGGGTATCGCTGGGGTACCAAACAGACATACTACTGTATGTCATCCCCTCCATCGTTGTTGAGCCGTGCACGCAAGCGTTAAGGACCGATGGATATATCTTCGACAGTTCGTAATTGCTGTCGGGCCGTTAGCTACCGGGGGGAAATATCCGCATATATCACCGGAAACGCAAGCCAGGGCAGTACCAGCTTTCGTGCCGCCACGCCACGTGTACTATCTGCTTTTCTCGCACAGGTTCAGAGACTTCGGCTTGATGAGTCCACGTTAGGCAGAGACCCACATGATTATCCCTTGATTAACCCGATTATTTGGTATATCGGAAAAAGCTGAACATCAGCCTAGTCTATAACAATCGTCGATTGGCGAAGCGACCCGGGTATCGGTGGTGTAGTTATACGTAATGCTTTTGTTTGCTGACGGGTCTTCTTATGATTAAGAACCAATACATGCTTTAACCGGTACTCACGCAAGGATTTCGGAAAGTCCAGCCACTCGAGATTCCCGACCCCCTGACATGACTATCCTGTGAGCTGCCGGTTCGCGTTAGTGAGTGAATCAATCGTTATTACTGCTCGAAGTCGACCAGGCACACCAAGTTTTTGTACGCCAGAATAGTGCTCTCGAGGTCGCCGTGATTCAATTTACCCCTGGGCCATACCCGCCAGCCGCGAGGCAGGGTTTGGAGTGCGAGGGCATGGGTTCCGGCTGTGAGTCGGCAGCATTTTTTTTTTATAATAAATTCACCGTAGTCGTCCATCGCAACTTCTCCAATTTCCCCCCTCCTCTTCCTTCCCCCCTCTCGCTTCGCGCTGCGCATCTCCCGCTGTCATGTCCGGCCCCTCCACTAGCCCAGCTCGTGCTGGCCCCTCCACTAGCCAACCTCTTGCAGGCCCCTCCACATCCGGACCCCAAGCAGGACCGTCCTCCCCTCGAGTTTTGTCGAGCCCACCGCTCTCACCTAAACGGAGGAAGAAACAGCGCCAGAAGGAATCGAGAGCCGTCAAACGACATGAGGCTGCGAGCGTCCTCGACTCCTCGATCCAGGCACAGATTTGCAAGCCGGTCGAGACCATTCCCGGGATCGTGTCCTGCCCCGAACTTTCCCAGTGGAATCTCGCCGTGGCGACGGACTGGAACCTTCTCTGCTGCACGAAATGCAACCAGGCCGACCGCATAGTCGACTTCAACACCGTGCGAGAACACATCAAGAAGCACGTCCAGGACCTGGACCCCCGCGTGACCACTGCGCATATCAAAGCCGTATGCAGGAAGTACCAAGTGATAGAACTGGAAGTGAGGCTGATTTCGCGACCTTGTTGGATGACGATGATGCTAACCATCCGTAGCCGAGACTCGTGCCAAGACCGTTGCCCGGTTTGGCGCCCCTCGAGGTCCTTCAAACCTTCAAGGTTTGGAAGTGCACCATATGCGAAGATCGGGACGTCGCCAGGTACATGGCCAGCGACACATCTCGGCGGCGTCATCACTCCGAGGTGCACAAGAACATGGACGCCCCACACACCTACGAGGATCGCGTGGTCGATGCCCAAACGTTCTGCCGCAAGGACGCGACGAACAAGACCTGGTTCGAAGTCGACCCCGATCTTTTACGGGTCCGGAAACTCGATCTCGACCATGGAGTCGACCTCAACCTCCCTCGAGAAGCGACGGCGCAAGAGATGGCCCGAGCGTATCGATCTATCGCGACTCCGTCGGAACCCGCTCCGGTCCAGGTCGATGAGCTGCGAGACGTCATGCCTTTACTGCACATAACGGGATACGCTCAACACGTCGGCAACCGAACGGAGGAACTCCGGCCGCTGGTGCACAGCACCGGCAGCAGAGATCCTCACGCTTTCATCTACAACGCGGCTGTGGAGCTCTGGGAGAAGGACCAAGCGCGCATCATATCGCTCCTCGACCCGGTGAAGGAGGCTTTGCTTGATGACGAGTCTGGGTACGCCGATCTCACGACGGGTCTACCAGGTACTGACGAGCGTTTAGCAAACCCGCGGGTATGTTCGCGCCGCTGTCGACGAGCACGAGCGAGAGCTACGGCCAGCTTTGGGGCCGATGGTGCATGTTCATCTGCAGGCTGCGAGAGATGATGCTCGACCCGGACAACAATTCGTACCCGGTGACGATGACCGAGGAACAGGCCAAATGGGCGGATCAGGCGAGGGCGTATTGCGTCAAGAACAGTCCGAACCGCAGATACCACTCGCACGAGATTTTGTACCGGATGTCGGCCGCTTTCTGGAGACCGATGCACGAGGGATACTATGACGCGCTAGTCGAAGACAAGTTTTCCGACCCAACCGTCCGATTCGCGTGTTTGATCAACATCCGCGAGAGCGGCGAGTTCAGTACTCCGAGCAACATCTGCCACGAGCTGGTCCGTATGAAGTATGTCATGCGCCAGGTCTTGTACTTCTGGTCCGTAAACGATCACAAGGTAACCGGACGACCGATGCGCGAGTGAGTCCGGACATCGGTGATTCGACTTGTTGACTGACGAACGACAATTAGCGCGATCAAAGCCATCTCCCACTCTATCAGTAGGCGCAGGGTCTCTCCGTTCTCGATCATCTGCAGCTGGGCCTCCCACGCCTCGAGCTATACCCACACCACGGTTGCTCTCCCTTCGGTGGTCTGGACTGGCGAGGAATCGCTTTCCGTCCACGGCTATCAGGTTTCGGTCCCGCATCTCGGCGCTCGGATCGCTGCCGAGATCCGTGCTTTGCAGACGCTTATCTACGAACACTTGCTCCTGAACCTGTCCCCCGAGTCGCTGGGCTTCGATATCACCGAGACCACTCAGATCCCCGACAACCTTGGCGAAACGGGCATCAAAGACTCGATGTGGAATGCCGAATGCCTAGATAAGCTCAGGACCAAGCTTGGCGAGGCTTTCGGGACCCATCCTCAGGCCGAGTTCATGATGAATCGTGTCGGCGTCACCGAAGATGCCGAGAAGATGTTCAAGTACGACGGGTGCGCTAAATGGCTACAGATCGTGAACCTCGTGAATCGGAAGATCATGCTCCTTCTACATATGACCGGAGGTCAATCCGGGCGGGGAGCAGAGTTGGTCGGGATCCGATACCTGAACAGCGCTTATCGGCGCCGCAGTCTTTACATGATTGCGCCGGGGCTCATGGCGATGCTTATGTTCTACTCCAAGATGACCAGCCAGACCGGCAAAGATCGAGTCATCGGCCACGCCGTGCCCTGGTCTCTCGCCCGGCTAATCTTGATTCACCGCGCGCTCGTGTTGCCCCTCGCCAGCGCGATCAAGAAGGCCATGTCCGCTCCCAACCAGAAGCATCTCGCGGCGAACATGCTATCGCTCGTCTGCACTGTCAACGGGGAGCCGGTCAAGGCCGACCTGATCGGAGGGGACCTACAGAACTGGTTTCTGCTGATGTGCGGTCACGCTATTCGATGGAGAACCTTTCGTCACCTACAGATCGCCATCTCTCGAAAGCTGATGCCCGGGGCGTACCGCACTATCCAGCGGGTCCTCAATATCCTCGACGCCCAGGCCGGACACAGCAGCGAAGTGGCAGACGAACATTACGCCGTCAAGGGCAGCAAGGAGTGGGTCATCGAACACGACACTTTGTACAAATACGTCGTCGTCTCCTCGTGGTGGTGGCGGATTATTTTCAAGAACGACCCCGACATGCTTACCGAACGAGAGTCGAGGATCGGACGACAGGCCGAAACGGAACTCCCGCGGATAGACTCCCTCGACCCCGCCGAGCTCCCACACTCCATGCCAGAGCTCTTGCAGTCGCTGTCGAGCTTAGCGAGTCAGCTGACAGGCATCGCTGCGGACGTTCGCGAGGTCCGCGATCTGTTGCTCAACTGGCAAACGCGAGTCACGACAGACGTCGATCAAGCGCTGCGAGAAGGGACGCACCAGGCCCCGCGATCGAACCCCGTGTCGACCCGCGCATCGAGGGAGCCGGTTAGAGCGCGGCATCTGTTCGCTCTTCAACTCTTTTGCGACCATTATGCACTCACCGCTGATAGAGTCGTATGGACTAGCCCGGAGCAAGCGCAGGCTCTGATCCACACCCTCGAGCGGTTGCATTCGTTGCTGATCGTTCTGCCGACCGGTGGCGGGAAGTCAATGATCTTCGGGGCGATGCCGTACCAACATCAAGGGGTGACTGTTGTCATTTACCCCCTCCGCGCTTTGATGGTCGACCAAGTAGCCGCCGCCCTGCGACGCGATCCGGACCGGCCGTATCTGGAGTGGCATGCGAACCTCGACGTTCAACAAGGAGTGGTCGTCCTGCAGATCGAACGCGTCGACCGCGACTTCTTGGCGTGGTGCCAATGGCTCCGGGGACAAGGCCACCTCGCTCGCATCGTGCTCGACGAGGCCCATCTCGTACTCACTCAAAGTCACTTTCGGGAGTGCATGCTCAACGTGCGGCCATTACTCGAGGCGTCCGTTCCACTCGTATGTCTGACCGCGACTCTACCGCCCAGCCAGGAGGAGGAAATGCGCTTGAGCGTCGGCGGCCCGAACTGGAAGGTTATTCGGGCTCCCACACAACGACCGAACCTAGGGCTCCGGATCGCAAGATATGCATCGAAGAGCGACTCGCTTTACGCGCTCGATCTGCTGCTGAAACGTTACAATGCAACCACGATGCCCAGGACGTCGGGGATTCTGATTATCGTGCCTTCCATGGCACTGGCCGACGAGTTGGGCAAACGGTACCAGATCCCAGTCTACCACAGCACGAAGGATGCTCGGAAAGACAGGGACGTGCTCAATTGGGTAGCCGGCCTTTTTTGTGTGATAGTCGGCACCACAGGACTCGGCACGGGAGTCGACAAGGATCTGTGCTTGATGGTCATACACTTCGGCTTGCCGTACGGAATGATGTCTTACTGGCAGGAGTGCGGACGAGCGGGACGGAAAGGGGACCCGGCGATGTGCATAATGATCTGGTGGGGCGAGCTGCGGGAGCCGACCGAAGACGACCACGAAGGAAGGGTCGCGTTGAACAATATGCTCATGAGCACCGATTGCCGACGCGAGTGCATATCCACGTACTTTGACGGATCCGACGCCATGACGACATGCTTCTACTCCATGGATCTCTGCGACCGATGCCGGATCGAAATGCAACGTGAGGCGAATCGATACGGTGTGGGACTGAACGAGCCCGAGATAGTGGACTACGGGACCGGGTGCATGCCTCGCGGCGTCTTGCCGCCCCGGCTTCTGGCGCTCGAGCCTCCTACAATGGAGTACTCTCAACGGGAACGGTTGGTGCCCGCTTCTTCCCCCCATTTCGAGCCGATCGCTCTGCAGCCGCAGACTGCGCAAGTTGGCTCTGACGTTGACATGAGCTTCAACCCCGAGGACCCGGACGACAGCATGGGATCATACCCCGTCGCCGGCTCACCGATGTCGCAAGCGCCCTGGTCTCCCCCAGCCCAGTCACCATTGGCATCACCGACCCCCGCTCCGGTACGTGTATCGCGGGTATCTTGGAGCACTCCAGTGGGTGAGTGACACTCGTGTTCTTAATCTTTCCTGGTATAACTTACGGCCATCGCTCTCCCAGTTCACCATGCGCACGGCAAACAGCGAGCAGATCAGGGACCTACTACTTCTCCAGCCCGACAACAGTGGGCATTCACCGGGAGAGTATCCTCGTCGATTCCGCATGCCGAGTCATCCAAGAGCGCTCAGATCCGCGCATCGATGGGACCGACCATGCTGCAACCTGCGGCCCACATCGTCTCCCCTGTTCGCCCTCCCCCGCCGTTGCCTGTCTTCGAGGAGACCAACGTATCGCACGGACGGTCGCGCTCAGTCTCTGGACCCAGCCTCCTCCCGGCAACTGTCGAAAATCATCCGTGGGCTGACCCGTCGACCCCCGCGGTAGTCCGGACATCGGGGATGACGGCCGCTCTCGCTGGACCTGGCAGATCCGCTTCTGCTTCGATTCAAGCGTCGACTTCGGCCCTCAGGCGTGATGCGATCGGATCATCGACAGCCGCGCTCGCTCGGGGATCAACGACAGCAGCCCCTTATCGGTCTTTCGTTACTGCACTCGACGTCTACAACACGCCGGCGCTAGCACCGGCCCCAGTTCCCGGTCCGACTCAGCAGGCGCCGGCTCGTCCCACCGCTCAAAGAGTGAAGAGCGTCGGCACACGCATTCAATCGGCATCAGGGGCTCGAGGTACATCTTCATTCAATCGTCGTTCCTCCATGCCGGTCTCGCATGCCGTCCAGAACGCCGCACCCGCCCCTTTGCCAGCTCCTGATTTTGCTCCTGGAGCTCGGAACAGCATCGCCCAAGGTGGGCTTCCTCCTCGCGCTCCTCCTGTGTCTCCACCTTCCGTCCCAAACTACCCTCGCTATCGCCATCCCAACGGGTCTCCCGACAATCGGCGTTACCCCGTACAAAATCCTCGTGCTTTAGTAGCCAACCAGCTGCCGCCGATGTATCCAATCGGATCCGCAGTCGTGAGGGATGGGACAAACGCACTGCACGCTCGTCATTCAGAGCGAGACCCGAATCTGTCTGATGAGGAGAAGCACGGCTCCTTTGCGTTCCCCAACCTTCTTACCATTCAACAGGAAGTGATGGGCTGGTGCATGTGGTGTCTAGTCAATCGTCAACCGTTTACCGACCACGACCTGGACCAATGTCGCCGATACCCTTATCAGAAGGGCGAATGGGGGTCTCCTGGAGGTACACTCAATGGACTAACGTACCTGCAGAGCCGACAGCTTATCGCGGACAAGGCCATGATCCCCAGCGATAACACCATGTGCTATTTCTGCTATCTGCCGAAGAAGGGCCCGTACAACCACGCCCCCGGTAAGACCTGGCGCGACTGCACGAGGAAGCACCGATTGCTTCCCATGGCCTGGTTTATCATGCAGGTCCCGCAGACTCGGCAGATGATGTTCGAAAGGTTCGGTATCGACGAATCGAAGTCTATTCCCGAGTCGTTCTTCAAGTGGCTCGTGACGCAGGACCCAAACCGTAAGGTGACATGGCGCAGTTACTCGACAAAGTTTTACTACATGTGGTATGTTCTTCTGTGGCTCGTCATCGAGGTCAATGAGTGGCGGCCCCCTCAAGGAAGGTACGTTGACACCTACCTGCCCTTCTGTTCCTCATCTGACCCTCCTTAGCCTTGTCGGACTTGACTAGCAGATCCCAAGTGCTACTGGCGCTAATCTCAATTTCACGTCACTCTTTCAACCTCTTGTGTTCACTTATCTTTATTTCCTTTATCTCTTTCATCTTTCGATGTCTACTTTGACTTGGTTTGCCTCGTGTTTCCATATCCTTATATGTTACCTTTCATCGTCCGAATTCCAATGCAGTGTTTCATTCAGCTTCTAAACGCTTAGTTGATTGAGCCAGTTCCACCCGGCATCGCCGCACTCGCTCTACCCTCCTCACAAGAACTGGCCGCTCGGGGTTATGCCGCGCCTTCCTTATCGGGATCACATTGTTACCTCAACCCTGATTTGTGACTTATCTGACACTAGTTACTACTGCTTGTTCCGAGGACGTGACTTGTGCCTCATCCCAGCAGCTACTGGTGAGGATTCACCGATGCGCGCTCTGATCCGACAGTCGATGAGCAGAGAGGTATCGAGCGCCCCCAGTACGTGAGGTAGATTACGAACCAGGCCTCGCCGAGGCTCATTATTTACTCGATGTTCGGTATCCTAGGGTAGTTAGTCCGCCGTTTGTGAGGAGTCACTCACTGTCCGACCTCGTGATCGTCAGTTCGATCAACGACCGTCGTACATATCACTCAGTAACGCAGCAACGAGTAACTCACTGTATCCTAGCCATCGACCAGCGCACCGACTCGCCGTTCGATGATGGGATCGACTGCCCACATGCGACGCACACGCATTCAGTGACAGCCTCACGCGCTCACATGGCTAAGGTGCCAGGTGCTCGACTCCCAGCCCGCCAGCAGTCTCATCGTCAATAGCCGTGCGTGGTCGCTGTTCGACGAAGATCTCACCTATCAACCCCGGTACCATCCCTTGTAAAGCACTTGTTGGTAATTTATTCCACCCTTCCCTGCCTTCACTTCGCTGCTGGTCCCGTTGTTTGGAGGATGTATGGATTGTTGACCATCGTTTTATGAGATGATCGAACGCTTCACCCATCATCGATCGGCGTATTTAGAGTGACAATTGAGCTTCTTCTCAATCATCGATCAGCGCAATGGCCCGACCTACGGGCTGTCAGCCTGTAGCACGTCTACAACTTCTGCTAGTCAATCGAGTCTGCTCTTGAATGCCCAGACAAACCACAAGGTGCTGAGTGCGGTTGCAGTACATGTCCGCGTATTCTCCAAGTGAATACTGAGGCAATGGGGCAGTGATGCAACCAGAAATCTCTCTCAATCCTCCGCGCTCATCTCCAAAAATCTGACCAGCAACAAGAACAATGTTTCCCAAACCTTTGGCTTTCGCCTCTGGTTTTGAATTGGCAGCTCCAATAGATTGTTGTGTGGCTGGATGAGTTGCGGGTCAAGCGGCCAGCACGTTTATGGTTAGGTTGAGCAGGAAGTCTAGGTCTGGCTTTAGGTCCAAGCTTTAGACTTGGCTGTAGGTACGCAGGTCCAGGTGAGGAGGAATGCACACCAGGTGGGCAGCATACCCAACACAAGTACCAGCACACCCAGAACTCAACAGAACTAGAACCCAGCATGTGTACCTGGTACGCATGGCAGACAGCAAGCAAAAGTGGGCAAACATGGATAAATGCATGCCCCTTACCATGGCTATTGGACAGCATACGTACCAGGTATGCACGGCAGAGACGCAGGAACAGTGGCCAAACAGAAGCAAACATCATGATGACTGAGACATATGTCAGAAATAGAATGCGTACCAGGTACGCATGGCAAATACACAGGAGACACAACCTACCAGGGACAAATACATGGGACTCAACTACACATGTGAACTAGCAGACGTACTTGGTACGCTGGCAGACGCGCAGAAGAAACAACCAAACAACAACAGACATGACTGGAACTCAACGAAGTGGGAGGTAGCATGCGTACTCGGTACGCATGGCAGATGCACAGAAGAAGTGACCAAATAACAACAAACCTAATCTGAGCTCAAGAATATGGAAGGTAACATGCGTACTTGGTATGCATGGCAGACACACAGGATAGCTATGCAGACATGAACAAATACATACCAATGACCCAACCACATACATGTGATAGCATGCGTACTTGGTACGCATGGTGGACGCACAGGAGACATTGTCAGACAGGGACAAATATGACACAAACACAACCACCCATGAGACGGCATGCGTACCAGGTACCCACGGCAAACACAAGAGCAGGAAAAATGGGTAACAGAAACAAACCCACCCAGGACTTAACCGCAAGTAGAGCTAGTACGCGTACTCAGTACGCATAGTAAACAGACAGAGGAAAAAGGTCAACAAACATGGACCAACGTGACCCAAACACAACGACCCATGAGACGGCATGCGTACCAGGTACGCATGGCAAACACAGGAGCAAGAGAAATGGGCAAACAGAAACAAACTCACCCCAGACGAGCTGTAAGTATGAGCTAGCATGCGTACTTGGTACGCATGGTAAACACACGGAAAAAGTCAACAAACAAGCGCCAATATACATGACTGAACTGAATATATGCGTACCGGGCATGCACAGTAAGCACACAAAAATGCAGACAGACAATGTCAAATACGCAGGACTCAGCCACAACTGAGCTAGCATGTGTACTGGTGCGCATACAAGGACACCAAAAGGTGGATGACCAAGCACAGGTACATGGGACTGAATCACAAACATGAAATGGCATGCGTACCCAGTACGCATGGCCGACACACAGGAACCAGAGAGATGGACAAACAAAGCCAAAGATACCCAGCTCTCAACCACAAGTATGAGCTAGCGTGCGCACTTGGTACGCATGGCAGATACACAAAACGATCAAATATGCAAAGGCAAATACAAGTGACTCGACCACATGTATGAGAAGCATGCGTACTGGGTACGCACACATTTAGACAGGAACTTTCAGTGATGTCATTTTTTATCCCCACATGAGAGACAGACATCACGTGACGAACGTGCGTACTGGGTACGCACGCCGTTGAACGGCTGCACCCAATCACGTGATGTGTTTGCCAATGCTCCTACAGCATACCGCTGCTGATGTGCGTACCAGGTACGCACGCTGTTGCACAACGGATCTTGTTACCCAACGCTCTCAGTGGTACGTGTGCACATTGAAAGCCGAGAGATTCAAATTCGTCAAGTACATGTTCAGTGGTACTACAAACTTGACTCGCGTGCGTACCTGGTACGCACGCTGCTGCATGGCAACATGCGGTTGCGTAAGTTTACTTCA
>WSTJ01000198.1:0-34484 GCA_019623705.1 Ceratobasidium sp. 428
TTGTGGCAATGGACATGAAGTAGGTACGCTATACATTCAACTCATGTTATATGACATCGTGCTGAGTCGCTCTACAACGCACTGCTTACCAGTTGTATCCCACTGTTGCAATTGATTGAATCCACGGTTTGTACACTTACAACACCGCCGAGCAAAGATTATTAATGTTTGGTTCTGTACGTGCGCCGAACGAACCACTACGATACAGGCGGCGTAACACCGCCGTCAATTTGTCGTACGCCCTTCATCTTTATCGTTTTTTTAGCTCCTAATGCATCTTCTTGCAGGATCTCCTCGTCGGTTCACTCCCGGTTGCAGCGCTGATGTTATTCTTCGTGTGGTGTCTTGTATATACATACACAAATTTGATTCTATGATGCCCATTCGAGACCATGACTGAATTAGTATATTTAAGAAATTAGACAACTATATATATCCTATTTAGGGTGCGGCTCATGAGGCTCACGAGGACAGAACATGTGCTCACGGTGCTCATGAGCACGCCGGGGGCTCATGAGCCTCATGAGCGCGAAAGGCGCACTAACGAGGGTTAATGAAACACCGTATCGGGCTATTTGGAGTCTCATCGCCCCGATTGGCATGATCACGATCGATTACTAACCTAACATAAGACGGTCAGTGAGCGCCTAAGATAAGGGGGGGGTGGCTCACTCGCTCAGGCGGGTTTTGAGTGCTCATGAGCGCTCAAAGGGAAAAAAGATTTTTGCAGATGGAGCACCAGCTAGCCAAATGAGCATATGCAAGTGTAGGGTCCCTCGGCCTTGACATTCAACTGTCCCAAAATAGGCTTTCACTTTACCGAGTAGTCCAACCTGAGAATGAATACGTGTATTTGTTGATGTGATCCCCAGTAGTTTTTCAAGTAACAGCGTTATCGTAAAATGAAAGAATTTTGCTGCTGCATATGGGTCGCGAGCAATATTCTGAGATCGCTGAGTGCTGTTTGGTCCTGCTGTCCTAATGAAGCTGTCCATGTCAATTTCTTCACCCACGAACACCTGTGCGATTGGGTCGTGTAAATTGTCTGGGTTTACTGTCAACCAAACACTTGGTTGGTTGAGGTACATGGCAGTCAATATTATTCGACTTTGTAGCTGCATACGAGCAGGGCCGGATCCCATGACTCGTTTCGTGGTAGCTGTTATATGCTTGTGTAACAGCTGAATTGCTGGGTTCAAAGACTCTTGACCTTGTTCCTCTTCCTTGGCTGCGCGGCGTAAATCTTCTTGCGTGATAGTGCTCAGTGTATGGGCAGCTGCGTCAAAATCGTATCGATTCATTTGTATTCTAGCTGATAATAAGGCTTGTCGGCGTTGTTGTATACTAAATGCGACAAATATAAACGTGTTGTGATATCGAAAGCGACGATCGTAATATTGAAGTGACCACCGGACCTGTTCTATAAACAACATTTGAACCGGACGATCACTTTCTATACCGCCAACTCCATAAGGGTATAAAAGCGGGAACACTGCTTCCCAGTAGTTGCGGCAATTGGGGTCGGCTGGGCCATGGCCTTTTGGTGGACGTCCAAATGTGTTCACTGGTGCTCTGTATTGGGTGGCATATCCACCTTCTTTAGGATGCGTGTCGCCTCGGTATTGCATGTTCTGTAGTCCCCATTGCATTAGCTCACTTGATGATAAGTTGGACAAATCGTTGTCCATTACGCCTAGATACTGTAGTGGTACAACATTGGCATCCTGCGGTGCCGTGTTGTCGGAGTCTCCCGTCGGTGATAATGCTATGTGGGAGCGATACTATGTGTTCAGCACACATCGTCAATAATCTCTAAGGAACGCTCACTTTCAATGTCAGCATTTTCATCGTTGTATGTTTCTGGTACATATCCTTCGGATTCCGCTTCGAACATAGTAGTGTCGGCCTCAAATCACATATTTTTTTCGATGGTGTCAGGTATGCCATCGGGTGGGAGTTTGTTTATAACATCTTTGTCAATGTTGATATTCCTGTAGTACTTCAGGTTATTTTTTTTTTAGCCATAAGAGAGCCTCTCTGACTGCTTCATGACGCACGGGGAGTAACCGGAGTGCAGCAGGGTTCACTTTCCTTCCACGTCCAATGAATGTAACCGACAACACGCTTGCCAGTATCGCTGGGCGCTGCGGCATGATGTTACCGTTGATCATGTCAGCAATAGTGTCGGAATTCAGCTCAAAAGTTGTCATGTTGCCACGTAAGGCGTTTTGTAGTTGATCGTCACTGAGTCCGTTTCTAACCGATAGGTCGCGCGGGAACATCTCGATTACAAAGACTCGTGGAAATATGCAAGCAATCAAGAGCTGCTCAGCGATGGTGAGGCATTTAAGCTGCCAGGGTACTGGCCCAACCCATAGGTTATTGGCCAGTGAATATTTGGGCGGACCATCTGTATCTTTCTATACATCAGGGTTGGTACATCAGCGTCAACAATACGATTTATAGATAACTAAGCATCGAACTAAATGGCTCACTTTTAAGTCTTCTAAACAGTCTCGGCATACATTGACTCTAACACCTTGTGCACTTTGGGTGCAACCTTTTTCTTCAAGCAGGCAATCCTGGATGAGAACGTGTGCGGGATGCGGTATAATAGGCTTAAGGCGTTTGCGATTGGGTAGGTCGTTTAGGTTCATTTGGATAACATTGCTTTTGATTGTGTTTAGAGAACGACCGCAAACTCCACAGACTAGTTCAGCGAGGAATGGATTTGAGGTGGCTGTGTGAGCTTCTGCGTATATGCGCGATATATTGTCCAGAGATGGTGGATTCATGAAATCCTCTATTGAATCTGCTTCTTGTCGATCATGCTCCAGTCTAGCTGCATGAGTGCGCTCTGATTGTCTTTGTCGCTTATCTCTCCGCTTCCGCAATTGTTCGTTTTCTTTATCAGCTGCTGCTATGTTTAACGCGTCTACCCAATAGGGACCCTCTGCAATCAACGCTTGTATCAGGTGCTCCTTGTTCGGTTTTACAGCGGTTTTTAGCTGAGTTTCTGGCTTTTAATCTGGCGGACAATCATCGAGTAACTGTCCGACGTCGGCAAGTGTAAGTAAGTTGCAAAGCTGTGTAATATTTGTACTCATAGCTCGATGTAGGCTATTGTGGTATACCGCTTGGTCACTGCTGCAGCGTGGGTTTTAACACGTATTGTATGATATTTGTAGAGCGACAAACATCGTGCCTCTTTCAACTATAGTTGTTTTTTTACATAGCTCAACTTGGCGCATGATCGCGTGATTTGGCTCTAATGTTTAGGTTGGAGTTGATTTGTTTTTACATCGTGGGTTTTGATCTCTCGGTACGGCATTGTCTGCCGTAGTGTCAAGCCTTATTCCGAATGAAAGAATAGTAAGAATAAAACCTCTATTAGACGAGAGGTCGAGTTCTTGAGGGGACCTCTTCGAACTCGACCCTGCTTATATACATGTAGGAGCCACTATCAAATCTACATGCGCAAACGTATGGTGCGATCGTGAGTCATACAGTAATTGGCAACCACAGTTGAAATAGGATGACTCATCGATCCAGAACATTCCATAAGTCATGTGATATAAAATAAGCCCAAAAAGGGAACTATCCGGGAAAAAGGTATAGTAAATAGGAGAATATTCAAAATATATGTTGGAAGGCGTGTCAGGTCATGACACTACCCCCCGTCTAGACCCGATGGTCCCTGGCAGCCTTTGGATGGCGTTTGTGGAAGTCGCGCAATGTAGCTAGTGCGTTCTTCAAGTTCTCGTAGGCCTCCCAGGTATTGTCTTGGGGGCCCCAGCCTTTCCAACTGACGTGGTAAAGGACCTTTTTCTTTGCGTCATACCCGGAATCCAAAATCTGCTCCACTTCGTATTCTTCCTCGCCTTCAGGAGTGACGACTGGGGGCAAGGGCTCGGGTTCTCTACCAAAGGGATCGTCTTTCTTCAGAGCGACTTTGGAAATGTGAAACACGGGGTGGACTTTCATTGTCTTTGGGAGTTCCAATTTGAAAGCCTGAGTTCCCACTTTCTTCAAAACTTTGAAAGGGCCTAACCACTTGGCGGCAAGTTTCCTGGACGGGCGATTGGTAGTAATGTCCTTGCTGGACAACCAGACTTTAGCTCCTACTTTGATGTTTTCAGGTGCACGGTGTTTTCGATCATAGTATTCTTTGATCTTTTCGTTGGATAAATCTAGTGCAGCTTTAAGTTCATTGTAGTTAGTCTTGAGCCAGTTTGCGCGGTCGTCAGCGGCTGGGACATCGCCAATGGAGTTATCTCCTACTGCGAACCTTGGGTGGAAACCATAGCACGCGTAAAATGGGCTTTTACCGGTAGAGGAATTTACGCCGTTGTTGTATGCGAATTCCGCCAAGGGTAGGAGGGCTACCCAGTCGTCTTGGCGGTGTGAAATGTAGTGGCGGAGGTATCCTTTGACGGTTTGATTCGCGCGTTCCGATTGTCCATCTGTTTGTGGCCTATAGGCAGTGGAGAAGTGAGGTTGGATATTCAACCGAGCGTAGAGTTGTTTTAGGAACTTGGAGTTGAAGTTTGGACCGCGGTCTGAAATAGTTTTATTGGGTAGACCGTGTAGTTTCCAAACATAGTTCACAAATAGGTTTGCTACGTCGACTGCAGTGGCGTTGGAGGTGGTAGGTATGAAGTGGACCATTTTAGACAATCTGTCTACCACAGCGAATATTGCGTCAAAGCCTTCTGACTCTGGGAGTTGTACAATCAAGTCATAGGTAATTTCTTCCCAAGGCCTATTGGGTAAACCGATTGGGTTAAGTAGTCCTGGGGGAACTTGATTGCTGTGTTTGTTGCGAATACATGAGTCGCAATGGCTGACGTATTGGTTGACAGTTTTTTTCATAGATGGCCAGGAGTATTTGCGGTTAACAAGTTCCAAGGTCCGGAATTGACCCGGGTGGCCCGCAGTAGAGGAGTCGTGACGGCTTTCAATAATCAATTTGCGGATCTCCTGGTCCTTAGGTACAAATATCTTTCCTTTAAACATGAGGAGTCCGTCTTTCCATTCCCAGTGTTCTACCTTGTCGTTGTCTTGAAGTGCCTTAATAATTTTTAATAGGCGTTCATCTTCTAGAATTGCATCGCGGATGCGTTCATCAATGTCTGAATCGGGGGAGATTGCTGCGATGAAAAGGTCTGGGTGTAGCAAAGCTTGGCTTTCACCCCCCTCTTTAGGACGGTGTTCCTCTTTCCTTGACAATATATCTGCGCGACAATTTTGTGAACCGGGTTTGTACAAAATTTGGTAATTGAAGTCGGCAAGGAAGTTTGCCCATCTCGCTAGGTGACCAGTAAGGGACTTAGTAGTCTTGAAATATTCCAAGTTCTTATGGTCTGAAAGGACTTGGATTGGGAGGTCCGTGCCAACTAGTAGGTGTCTCCATTCTTTGAACGACTTCACAATGGCCATAAGTTCCTTATTGTAAATGTCATAATTGCGCTCCACTGGGTTGTTGGACTTAGACATGAACGCAATAGGATGGAGTTTACCGTCAGGACCAATTTGGGAGAGAACGGCACCGGTAGCAAAGTCAGAGGCATCGCACTCAACGAAGAATTGTTTTTCTGGGTCAGGTTGGATTAGAAGGGGGGCCGAGCGTAGTGCGTTACGGAGTGCCTCAAATGCATCTTCTTGTTCCTTTTCCCAGATCCAAGGTTGTTCTTTTCGTAGCAGCTGGAATAGAGGAGCCGCAACGCGCGAGTAGTTTGGTATAAATTTTCGGTAAAAATTGACAAATCCTAGAAATTCCTGGAGAGTTTTGACCGAAGATGGAGTACCCCATTCAATAGCCTTGGTGACCTTCTCTTGATCGACCTTAACACCTTCCGGGGAGACAATCAAGCCAAGGTAGTCAATCTCTTCAACATCAAAGAAGCATTTCTCTAGGTTACAATAGAGGCCGTGCTTCTTAAGGCGAGAGAGGACTTCCTTGACATGTCCTTTGTGCAGTTCCTTGGACTTGGAGAAGATTAATATATCGTCCAGGTATACAATAACAAATATGTCCAAGATGTCTCGCAGGATGTCATTCATAAAGTGCTGAAAGGTTGCAGGAGCATTGGTCAGGCCAAAAGGCATTACCAGATATTCGAAAAGACCGTATTTTGTTTTGAATGCCGTTTTCCATTCGTCACCTTCTTTGATACGAACCAAGTTGTAGCCCCATTTCAAGTCCAGTTTAGTGAAAATGGCTGCGCCTCGAAGCTTTTCTATCAAATCGTTGGTCCGTGGGAGAGGGTAAACGTTTTTGACGGTCATGTCATTCAGTCGACGGTAATCTATGCACATCCGTAGTTTGCCGTTTTTCTTTTTGACAAATATTACAGGTGAAGCCATTGGGGATTTGGAGGGTCTAATTAGTCCGTGCGCAAGTTGGCGTTCAATAGTCTCGCGCATTTCTTTATCCTCTTTGACTCCTACACTGTAGATAGGTCCATGACGGGGACGCGCATCCGGCTTAAGGTCAATTGATATATCATAGGGGCGGTGGGGCGGGAGTGGAGTTGTTTCTTCTTCAGCGAATACTACTTTGAAATCTTCATAGTCCACTGGAAGTTCTTCAGTGACTGCAATTTCGCCCTCCGGGGCGCGGTTGAATCGTATGCGCAGACTCGCATCAAGGCAATTGTCTGTGCAATATTTGGATGAGAACGCAAGAATTTTGTGTTCCCAATCAATATGAGGATTATGGCGCTTCAACCAGGAAGTGCCGAGGACAATATCATGATTTCCCACGTTAACAACAAAACAATCAATGACCTCAGTGTGGTCGAATATTTTTAGTTCAATAGAGCAAATAGTGTCAACAAGTCCTCCTTCAATCTCTTAACCGTCAATGACTCGTAGTTTTCTTGGTTTTGTAATTTTTTGTGTTGGAATGTTGAATTCCTTTACTATTTTCTGGTTAATAAACACCGAGGTGGCGCCTGAATCTACCATGGCCCACCCGTGGAATCGACAAGGGATATATGTTGTTTTCTTTTCAGGAGGTGTAGGTAACGGCGACGCGCAAAAATATAAATGGAGTTGGGATTCATTTGATATAGACATACATTCCATATTTACATTATCATTTTGCGCAGCCGTGTCCCTCAAGATTTCGCCCAAAACCGCCCCCCTGGAACGATTCAGGCGTCGTCTTTTAACTCCTCCTCATCAGATTTAGGTTCTTCAACTTCAGCGGCAAACCCAGACATTGGTTTTGAAGGGCAGTCTTTGGCGAAATGGCCTTTGCCCTTACAATTGTTGCAGTACATCGACCCTTTTCCTTTGCCGTTGGCATCTAGGTCCATGGGGCCTGGGCCTCGAGTGTCCCTGGTGGGTGGTGGTGGGGGTATGCGGTTGGTGCCGGTATTGCTTGTATTACCCACGCGAGTGTCTCGTTTGAGCGCGGGGAATGGCATCTGGGAAGTACCGCGGCTACCTTGCCATTGGACTGTGGGGACATTTTTGCCGTCCGGTCCTTTGGAAATGTCAATGATTTTGCCCTTTACCGTTTTTCCATCCTGACCATACATGTAAACATTGTCTCCTTTAGCCAATTTGTCTTGTTGGCTACTGTTGGAAGGGCCTGCGGTTCTCTGGTTGCTCGACGACTGGGTAGATTTTTAGTGGGTTTGTAAGCGTCGATACGGGCATTGATATAGAGCGCGCGGTCAATAACGTTTTGTAGGGTAGTGGTAGCGGCGTAGGGGTCATATCCTTGGTTCAGCATAGCGTCCTTGATATAGTCTGGAAGTTTGTCATAAAACAAGTCTCGAAGGACGGTGTCGCCATAGCCAAGGATCTGGGAATAAGTCTGGAATTCGGTAACAAAGTCTTGTACTGATTTTTTTTGTTTAATTTTGTGGAATTTTTGGCGGTAATTTTCCGCCCAATTAATTTCCCCAAATCGTTTGTCGAATTCTGACCAGAAGGATTGAAGGTTGTGGAGAAAGGCGACTGGCGAGCGGGGGTCGATGTCGGCTTCCTGGAATGGTTGGAGCCAGTCAAGGGCAGCTCCTTCAAGGTACGAAATGATAAAAAGAATTTGCTCATCTACCGTTGCATAGGGATAGACAGCGCGCAAGTATTGGGTAATGGCTACCCGGAAAGCTTTCGACTTGGATTTATCCTTTCCGTCAAACTTATCTGGCTTGGCCAGTTTGATTCCTCCAGATGTTTGGGTTGTACTTGTCTGGATAGGTGGTGGGGGAGCAGGGCAATTCACCCCTGTAAGTTGTTGCACCACCGGATGCGCTGGTGCTGTGGTTAAAAGCGCTTGGGTATCCCGATGAATATCATGCGCATAACGTTGTATTGTGTTAACGTGACCTCCCAATTGGTTGAGACCGTCCGTGGTGGCTTGTTGAGCCCCATAATGATTTTGTAGATATTCCATACGAGCGTACAATTCTCTAATGGCATTATCTACATTATTAAAACAGGAATTCATGTTCGCACGCATAGATTGAATTGCATTAAGTACATCCCGGCCTGTAATATCAGGGGACTCGGGGGCAGGAGCATGGAAGGTTTCACCGGGACCGACGCCAGTAAATCCGGTAAGATGGGAAACATGGGTAGCACGAGACTCGGGGCGCGCGAGGTCAGGTTGGCCTTCTGGGGCCCAACCACCTTGGAAATGATCTCCATACAAAGAAGTCATATTACAGACGACGAGAACGGAGCTTTGAGGGAAGAATTACAGAGTCGTGGTTTCTGAAAATGAATAGGTGGCCCTTCTTGCCAAAAGTCAAATACTTGGCTGGGGGTCCTGGGTAAACGGAGTCGATGTGTTGTGCCTCCCCTGCTACTTGGTTTAAGAGTACGTGGGCTTCTTCCAAACTTATAACGCGATCCGCGGTTCGTCTTTGTTCCTTTGTGTGACCGTATTTACGTTTGAAGATCTTGGAACGGGACACTAGGCGTAGGTATGAGTTTTTATTGTTGGAACAGAAGTGAGTGGAGTTACTCGTGAATAAGTTCTTCTAATTCCAAAATTATTTGTTGGTCGCGTTGGAAAGTTTGGAGGGCTTCTTGTTGCCACTCAAGGAGTACTTCGAGTTCGACTTCTTGAACTTCGCTAAGGTTGCAATAGTAGTTCAAGTCGTTTTCTAGTTCGAGAGAGTAGAAAGGGTCGAATCGCTGTAAGTAACGATAGAGGTTTATGGCAACGCAAATAAGCGTGCGAATAGGAGTGCTAGGTAGGTTAAGAGGGCTTCCTGGTGCCCGGCGACCGATATGGAAGTAGGAAATAACGGTGTATCCCACACCGAAGAAGAAAAGGATAGAGACCTCCGCTACTAAGCTACTTAAGGCCACTAGTAAGCCCACCACTAGTTGAAGGTAGTGATTAGTACCCCGATGCTTGTTCTAATATGCGCTTGGCACCTACTCGTCAAGCTATGAGCTGCCGCGGTCTATGACCCGTGAGCGCTACAATAGCAAATAGAGATTTATAGTGATCGCATGGAAAAGATAGGGCAAGGGGTGTACGTGGCTGTGGATGGGTGGAGTAGGATGGTGGAATGCAAGTAGGTGTTAGCCACGAAACGGTGTACGACGTCCAAGGAGTAAATGGCGATGAACAAGTATACCTTGGCGACGCTGCAAGAACTCGACCTAATGTCAAGCCTTATTCCGAATAAAAGAATAGTAAGAATAAAACCTCTATTAGACGAGAGGTCGAGTTCTTGAGGGGACCTCTTCGAACTCGACCCTGCTTATATACGTGTAGGAGCCACTATCAAATCTACATGCGCAAACGTATGGTGCGATCGTGAGTCATACAGTAATTGGCAACCACAGTTGAAATAGGATGACTCATCGATCCAGAACATTCCATAAGTCATGTGATATAAAATAAGCCCAAAAAGGGAACTATCCGGGAAAAAGGTATAGTAAAAGGAGAATATTCAAAATATATGTTGGAAGGCGTGTCAGGTCATGACACGTAGTGCTTTGCAATCTTCCGGCTCCAGTGAGGTTCTCGGTCCTTGATTTGTGTAGAGTACGTATGTTCGTGTTGTGGTTTGTTAACCAATAATCGACAACTGACGAGCATGAAGTTTAGGCTCTGTGCTTTAGAAGACTGATGAAGTTGTCTAACCTTTCTTGAAATTACTTTATTTCGCTTCTTTGAATCTTAATGATCCGCTTCATCTCGGCCGTTCGTTCTAAAAACTCGATTAGAACAGATCATGTGTACCCAGAGTCCAGAATAGAGCCGGCGGCATTTAATTCAATCTCACGAAGCCCGCGGCTTCCTCCAAGTCGCGAGAAGTCGTCTGGTATTTTGTTCATGTGGAGCTCGAACGTTTGGTTGATTTTGGATCAGCGTCTTGCGGTATCCTATATGTAGAAAGATTACAGGAAGATGTTTGATATTCGATGGTTCCAGAACTCAGTGATCGGTTTCATTTGGCTGGCTGGTTTGAAATACGCAATGCTTAGATCTTCGTGGCATCATTGATGGATACATGATGTACAGGCACCGGATTGTTACGGCCATTCTAAATCATGATTAGATGTTGGTGATTTACTTTACGTGTATTGCTCTGTTTACTTGACAACTCCCAGTTGTCTAGACCAGTCTTCACTAACTGTACCAAACAACGGCACATCAGACTCCGGGGGAGGTGTTTTTGGGGTGCTGCTAGATCTATTCACGGTATGTCTAGGGTCCGATTTATCGTGACTACAAATAATTGTTATTTGTAATCGGCGGAAGTTTATTGAAGCTTCGACCAAATCTTTCGCATATGTAATGAACATGGGTAGACAGCGTATGTGATGGCAATAAAAGTTAAACATATCTCAGTATAATAGCTGACCGAGTCGTGAGATTCAGTTCATGATGTTTGAAAAGCATTAATTATTGTATATCTGAGGGCATTGTATGTGAGTCTCGTAAGACCAACAGACAAACGATATTGAACATAAGTGGCAGCGAAATTTAAATGATCTAATAATACCGGATACGGTGATGCGACTCTGATACCTGATATGTTTAGCGTTGTGTCAGGGTTCAGACTATATGCGTATATGCGTAGCTGCTCACAGTTTTATAATCATTTAGCTGTTAGTTAGCAGCGTAAAACTCCGGCTGCTTTTGGGGTACCAGTACTCCAATAAGTTTTGTTTGCGCCTGATTCAGCGGTGAACTTACTGGTGTTTGCCTATATAAACCAACCGTTGAGCATCGACACCCACCGTCCTCCCAGCCCGTTTGTTTGTCTTTTCTATTTTCCCTCTTCCTTTACATGCCTCGCGGTAAACGTAAGACCACTTCTGCTCCGACTACCAGGACTGGCTCAAAGGCCAAACCAATGGGCTCAAAGACTTGTCCGGTAGCTCAGTCTTTGGCGCCGGGTGCGTCTGATGCGCCTATAGTCGTCCCCGATTCCAATTCTCCGTCACCCGCTCCGGGGCCATCCTCGAGCATTGTTGACAATGCGGCCCAGTCGCTATCTGCTCCTCCTATCCCTGCTGAAACTAGTTCGCAAGGCGATGGGTGCGTGTCTAATAATAGCAAGACATGCGAACCCCTTCCAAACCAAGATGTAGTTCGTTTGGATCAAGGTATGCTGTCGTTATATCTATCTTATATTTGCTAATTGTTGTGATACTACAATAGATAAGTCGAACGAACATGAACCGATATCCAACACATCCGAACCTCCTATCATCAAAGGAGCTATGTCCGATACACCAGGCGCTACAACGCATCTTGAAGCAAATGCGCCGGAGCCTCCTATGGTTAAGGAAACTATGTCCAAGACCCCATGCGCTATGACACCTCTTCAATCCAACGTGTCCAAGCCTCCTGCTGCCAAAGGAGCTACGTCCGAGCCATCTGCCGCCGAAACAACGTCCGATACGCCAGGCGCTACAAAGCGTCTAGGCACCAGTACCAGTAACGGTGACCCACTTATGTGGTGGTTGATTCCCATGGCACAGACCAATGACAACTTGCTCAATCGAGCAGCCGAAGATTTACGCGTGTCTCAATATTGTTTGTGGATCGCAGACACTGAGAAGATATCTGCAAACGCCACCTGGGTGATGGGTACCTGACCTAACTGGGCTACTCTCCAATGGAAGGAACAGGCCCCTGATCAGCAGGACGATGGTGGTGGAGACGTCGTTGTTGGCTTTATAGGTATGGCGGCGATTGATGGTTCGTCCTTGAATCCGGATATTGGTTACCAGGTTAGTAAAATTTAACTGTTTCATCGCTATATTTGCTAAGTGTGACACTTATGCCCAAATCAGTCCAGAGCATAACCAATATGTAATCGATGTTCTGGGCGGAAGGTCTCTTCACTTTAATGAAGAGTATGAGTATGTGCGGCTTCTTCCCAGAGTGTAGTCATGTAACGTTGCTATGTGACCAATGCATCTATCTATCGCTCTGTAACCTTGTGGGAGTCTCGCTCTAAGCCCTCTGTCTTCCATCGGCTTAGATTGGAAGTAACACCATCATTGCTATGGTCCGATGTCTCTTGGTTACAATGTTGTACCATGACACCATCTTATCCAGATAACCATTGCTGACACCACTGGTACTTAGTACCGCATCATTCCACTTCTATAGTTAGTTCGTTTCCCTTAGTTACTTAGTTACCGTTGCCTCGTATTGTGTTCTCCATAGTTACTGTGGTCTGAGCGTTGTTATTGTTGTCTCTGAGTCATGTACGCACAGACCTTCTCCCTGTAGTATATAAGGAGCCCCTTAAGGGCGTTGTGAATTTATCCATCATTTTACCTTTTACTTGCCACTTACCAGTGAGACCAGACTTGAGCCCAGCTCGTCTACCTTGTGCCATAGTAGTCTTAATAGATACTGCCACGCCCTATAGCTATAGCGACCGACTACCTTAGTTAGGTTTAGATAGTTCCCACTTGCAGCGTCACTAGGTTTCCAGGCCGAGGATCCAGCATTCCCGGATAAGCCCGACGTATCATAGCACGCTCCGTGAGAACACTTCCCTTTACTCAGGAACATCGGCGCTTCGCCGTAGAGAGCGCACTGCCCAAGTTAGACGGACTTGACTCGGTCTCGTCCCACTAGTACTGTTACCGTTACAATCTTATTACGACTCCTTGACCGGGCACTACTTAACTGCAGTGTACGCTTGAGATAACGAACCCTGCCTTAGTAAGCTACTTGAGACCAGTCAAGATAGCTTCACGTTACCTTTCAGTAACTCTCGGCCACTACACGTTAGCTTGGCTTATCGTCATCTTGCCAGCTAGAGAGTTACTACCGCGTAACACTAAGCCAATCAACAGATTGGTTGGGATAAGGATGGTCTATCAAGAACCAAACGGACCTTCTATATCGTCGATCCAGCACGCGGAACGGGTACTTCTTTGTCCTGGTGGTACCATCAAGTCAAAGGCACAGAGCTTATAGTCGAAGGCGCTTGTTCGGAGCGCACCGCGGCCATCACTTATTTGTTTTGTAATAGTCAGCTATTGAGCTTGTGGGTTAGGTTGCCGCTCTTCCTAGTGAGTGTTTAAATAGTATATTTCTTATATTTACTGTACTAATCCCTGATGTATAACTAATCAGCCATTGCTGACAGCCGCTGAGTGTAGAGAGCGCGGGTGTTTATCCCCTGAGCCCGAATCAGGTCAGTTGGCATATACCCGAAAAGTGGTTTGAGCTACACTGATGGGATCGGATTCATCAAACTTTAGATATCCCCAAATCCCACCGGTACAAAACTTGGAAGTTCTCATCAGCAGAAGTACGTGGGGTTTTCAACGATGTCATCGCATGTGGATACAAACCCCAGCCGCTTGAGGTGTTCAACCGATCCCATGAGCGTATACACCCGAACGCGGTACGTGATGTGCTTACCGGTGCGATCATACTCGTGTATTGTACATTGGAGCGCGGATATTTTGGAAAGGGGAAGTTGGGGGCGGCTGAATGGCAGGTTTATGCGAACCTCGTCAAGGTTCAAGTCCTTCAATCGGCGGCTCCCACTCAGTCTGTCGTTGTCACGAAACGCAAGTTCGCACATGGATATGGCCCAGACGACCTGTCGGCATCCAAGGGAAGATCTTCGAAGCTTCCAAAATCAGTGAGGATTGCTGTGTAAATTGAAGCGCTGAACGACAACAGTTGTTGTGGCACGAACATGTCATCTGATGTCTACCTTTAAACTAGCCTGTATGCTGCGTCGAACACGCTTTGCAGTTTTTAGCTTTTTTGTCCTTGTCTTCGTCTGTTCGTTTTTGTGATCCCATAAATGCTGCCTCGGAAATCCGGTCTCCAATTTGATGTTTCTTGGTGCAAAAAAGAGAATACAAAAAAGGAAGGAAGGAAAACAAAAAAAAAACAGTTGTCTTTGTTTGGATTGGAATGTATCTGACTCGCATGTACGTGCAAACGAATGTACTAATATACAACTTGAATATTGTGATTGGACGAGCAAGCAGACTAGGCGTGATAGTATGATAATTACATGTTTACCTCCCGCAGATTGATCGGTGACGTTATAAGTTCTTTTCGTTTCGAGTGCGTGTTAGATGGTTGTATATATCATGTGATCTATCTCTCGAGACAATGTTATCTTGCGGTATTTGTCTAGGACTATCCTTCTTCGAATGGGCCGGGTGTCTGTCACATATGTTAAGCACTCTATGGCTGTACTATTGAGTTGGCTCAGTGCTGGTAATATGGATATGAGAACAACTAACAAACTTTTGTCAATGTAGGTACTGGATCAGGTTTGGTTTGTACTTTGTCTCAATGTGGTATATGTCACAGCTCTCTCAACGATGGTGATATAAGTGAGAAGTATGCCCGACTGATTGGGCAGTGACTTAGAGGATGTGAGAAAGAACTGTATTGACGAGGAGGTCAAGTTCTTGGTCTGTAACCGCGAACTTGCCCTTGGTTATATACACCAGAGAACACAGCCATGTATCTACGCGTACAATCAGAGAAGCAGACCGAGTCACACAGGTATTGGATATGAGATGTGAAATACTAGCTGACCAATCTTCCAGAACATTCTATGATCACGTGACCTTTCTGACTAATGAACCCTGATGACAAAGATTACAAAGACGATTACTAAGTTTATGACCAATGTTCCATAAAAGGAAAGTATATCAGAGAAATATAATAAAATCAAGAATATATTCTGGGAAGCGTGTCAAGCCATGACAGTATATACTCTTAGAGCACGTGGTTATCAAATCAGGTCAGGCTCGTTCTTCTGACCACGATGAACTCGTGCAACCTGGCCTTTGTTTCTCGGTCTAGCATGTTGGTAAGCTTGGGTTTTTGATTCTTATTCTTGTTGGTAATGTTGATAAAATACCGTACCCGGTTATAATACCACTGACAGGATAATATGGATTTTGTCCGTGACCACACGCTATCTGCTGATACCAACAACCCCCTCCCCCCTGTCCAAGTATCTCCTTCTGCCTCAATCGCCTCTGTGCACTCTCCGACTCGCTCGATGCCCGCTAATGAATCGATACTATAGCAACGGTTTCGCTTTTGTCGCTTGGAGCACGCCCCGATCTCTAATACAGCATCCCGCTGACGACATACAGACCTGCTACAAAACCCACTAGGTGAGTATTGTCGTCTTATCCCGTAACACATTCACGGGCTGATTCCACAACACATTTCTCATCTACGGCGGGATTCGACTCATGCAGCCGCTATCAAAACTGTTATGGATACTGACATAACTCAACTTTAGTCTAAACTTCATCTTTCCAAGAGCCAGGGGCTGGCCGCAATTTTATCTGAATTTTTACGATTTCTGTCTGCTTAAATCTGCGCATATTCTAGTACTTCTTTAGCACAAGTAGTAGTACTAAATCTCATCTCTCTTCTGCGCATTTTTGTGTGAATTTATCGTGAGAACTCGGCAAGATATGGCTGTCACAAGTTACGAGTTTAAGGTAACACTCGGCGCTTAAACTTGTTTAACCCATATCTCCTGACTCGTTTATCCGATCGCTTAGCTCTCACTTGCGTGAGATAGCTCGGGGTCGATAGTACCCGATCGCCGGCTCAGTCAGCATGTATGCGTGCCCGATGCCGAGCGATCTTCTGTGGCTCAAAGCTGAGCACCTCGCCTCAGCCTCTGATCCAGCCAAATCCCTGTCCGATCCTACTGACCCCTTGCCTTCTTCTAGCCAGAGTCATCCATATTAGGCTATTAGAGGCCGCTGATGCGTCGGGCTTTGTTTGCTTCTTTATGTATATACTTTAGTCTTTAATATAATTTGACCAATCGCAGACTTGGGTAGATCTCACAGCATCAGTCACTCTCCTTAACCCAACTCCCTATAAGTGGTATGAGTGACACCATTTATAGCTGTACTCTCCTTTCATGCTGGCTGAGAACCCAAGGCGTCGCTGACAAACCTTGATGGCTGCAGGGTGTAAATAGACCCCTGCTTCGCCCTCTTGCAGCACCCACCTTCACTACTGTCACAGACTAGCTGCGTTTTGGTTTGTTTTCTCATTCTCTATTGTGTGACTACTTGTGTGCCTCAAGACCCAACAATATCGCTTATACTAGCACTATATTAGTACCTACTTAAGTGAGGAATATTAGTACCGCTTAAGTGAGAGGAAATATAGTAGTGCATCGAGCAAACACTCAGTCTAGTACCTACAAGACTTAAGAGAATACCTTAGCTAGTAAGTAGTTAGTCCCTAGCAACTAAGGTTGAATTGTACATAGCATATATCCACAAGGGAACCTGGACTTGTATCCTTGCTCTTAGAATATATACTATTTCAGTCAGTCTACACTTCAAACACTAAGACAATATCTTAGCTCCTAAAGTTACTAGTGATTAAGACTCCTTTGGTGTCTTAAGAATATTCCATATTTCTTAGGATATAGTGTACAGTTCTGGGAATATAGCTCCTTAAGCTCCAAGCATCTACATCTCCCCTGGACCGTAACAGAAACCCTAGATTCTGTTCTGTTGCAAACCCACGCTCGACGGAAACCTGACACCCGAAAGGACCTTCGAGAGGTTCAGCATCGCCTAATTCCATTCGCGCCTAAGATAATCGAATAACTTTGGCTGATGCAAGGCAGGCTGTGAGAGCAGTTACGTCAGAGAAAATGTGGTGGTATCATTCAGCCAAATTGAGTGAAATCTACCTAAATTAAGGGCTTTAGCACTTTAACCACTCCCCCCTTTTCATTCAGCCAAATTTACCTAAATTTACCTGGGGGGGTCCTCAATTCATGTAAATTTAGGTAAATTTAGGAATTTCCAATTTTCTCAGATCTGTCCCAAAACACTTTCTCAGCCTACTGGTGTGTGCTGAGAGTGCTTAGGGAGTGTTTGGTGGCTTTTGGTCCCTGATTTAAGAAATTTAGGTCAATTTAGCTAAATTTAGCTAAATTTGCTAAATGGGTTAAATTCAGCTGAATTGAAACACCAGATCTCAATGAAAGGTGATGTTTTTCCTGATGTAGACATATGAGCAAATACCTGCGCCTCGGGTCAGTGCCATCCCCTAAGTTACTCTTGTGCGTAACTTATTTCGTATCTCGAGAGCTCCTGGCTCGTCGTGTCTCTTCGTTTCTGGTAATGGATTTGACGGATATGATCTTCTGGCTGTCTTAGCCAGTATTGAATCTTTTTGATGGAAGTTTACCGCAGCGCTCTCTATATTCGTGTCCGTCGCAATTTTAACGGTCATGGTTGCATTAAGGTGAGCGAGCAAATTATTTAACATAGTTTTCACAGTGTGGTTACAACGACTTATTCATACGTGAGATACCGGGCGGGGGGGGGTTGGATACGAATGGCGCAGAATCAAACTCGTATAAGGTATGTTATCGGCAGAGAATTGGCTATTAAGATATGCTATAAACTATGCAGGCTAACACATTTTGAAAACAAGACAATCGGCGCGGTGTCTTTATGGTTTCCACCCGGGCGAGTGGTGACCACGCTGGTAAGCTCGCCGGCCAGTAAGACTTCGACAAGATGGCGGTATTTTGGCGTCGCTAGACATTCTGTCCAACTCAGGAGGTCTTGAGGGCCAAGTGTTGGAACTGGTCTGTAAGCAGGTCTGTTGTTGACACAGGACTCAGTACCGCCGTCAATGAGGATATTTCATTACTATAACTATAGATTGCCGAGTTGATTAATAGAACAATAGCGATATGGAGTACATATCGGGTATACTTCTGTCCAACTGAAGGTATTCGTTGTCTTAAAATTTGAAAAAAATGTACCATACGTTGCTCAAATACAAGTATATGTCTGACCTACAAGTTCGTGAGATGCGTAGCATGGTTCTAGTGGAATATGTGTAGGTATGGGATGAATTTTAGTTTTCGCGCTGGATTGTACTTCGCTGAGGATGGCTATCCTATGCAGTGGTCATCCGTAACCAGGAGCAATGTGTTCCTAAGACTTTGTTTCACTGATACAACTATTCGTACATCCACTATCAAACTAAGTCTCGACCCATCAGTCAGCGTTTATGATATCGAAAACAACAACAGAACTAACAACATTGCTGTACTCGTACAAGCTCTTCCAGAATCGTATATACAACGCTTTTTTTTTTTTTTTCTTTTTAGTAATTCTGATTTTGTTAGAACATACTTTAGAGAATAGCTACAGGAGTCTAGACATTTTTCCGAACTTTGGAGGACGATCCTCCGCTAGTGGACGCATTGTTAGAGCCGTATCGGTAAGTATAGTATTTACGTTTAGAGGATCCCACTGAAACCGGTTGCTTGAGGACTTGAAGCTTGACAAGATTAGCGTTGAACTGCCATTCGGGTTGTGCACTCAAGCCGGAAAGGATGCGTTCCAGTGTGCAGTAAGCCAACACGATTGCACCGGGCAGAGCGTGATGCACTTGGTTGGGGTGGATTAGCATGCTGTGCCGGCCGTAGGCCTCAAGTGGCTGGGGTTCGTGCCCTTTAGCTATCACGCGGTCGAACACAGCACGGTTTGATTTTGAACTGAATTCCCAAGTGGGGTAACAATAGGTTTTCGGTAGATCTATTTGAGATAAAAGAACCGATCAGTAACATGAATGGCTCAGACGATTTTGAACTCACATGACTCGGTACCTTCCTCCGAGGTAGATTGAGGCTGAATTATTGTATTTGGCCATACGTTAGTACATGGCATTTCAACAGTGCCCACGCGTACCAAAAAAATTGGAGACCTCAAACGCAAAGCAAAGGTCGATAAATTGAGAAACACGTTGTTTCCGAGGCGTCCGATAACGCCGTTGGCCATTTTGCGAGCGTTGTCAATGATGAGATCGCTGCCTTTGATTCGTTGATCCCACCAGCCCACTAGGATCCTAGACGTGAATCCCGGAGAGCCGACATATACCACCCGCATGTGTTTAAGCGAATTGAAGTCGCCGTAGCTCACCTAAAGGGCAATCGATAAATATAGCAATGGATAGTTTTGTCGCTTGACTCACCTTCCAGCATGTGTCGGGTTTAACCATCGATCCGTCTGCCGCGGCCATACCTATAAAACCTATGATAGCTGGTCCCTCGCTACCGGTCGGCTTATTCGGGGCGCCCAGTTTCCACTGTAGTGTCGCACTGTTCGTTGAACTATCCGCGACCCATTTGCAGTTGCGAAATATCCTGTTTGGGTCGCCCAACCACAAGCAGTACTGAGAAACTAGTAGATCGTCCATCGCCTGATCAATAAGAGGTTCGCCCGTTGCTCCACGGGGAGTGAGCCAAGTAGCGTGTTGGGATATGTGGTTATATGCGCAGCACTTATCACACTAGTGTAAGGGATAAAACAAGATCTGTATCTTATAGACTATCCAGTAGCGCATATATACAGTATCACAGACAAAGTATCTAAGTAGTACAAAGAAACACAGAAGTCGCTATGTACTATACAGGCTAGAGGGAAGCATAGAAATAGCATATAGAAGTGACAACATAAAGAGAAAGGAAATACGTCCATGAAAGGAAAGTGGTGACAAAGGAGCCCAAGCGAATCCCCGATAAGCGACCGAAAGCGCCCATCGATGTTGTGGACCCTGAGGTCACATGATCATCAATATGCGTTGCAACCCGGGCATCGGTGATGGGTGCTACAGGCTTGTAACACCAACATAGCGAGCGAAGAACCGTTAGCAGCCTTTGCAATAGCGATGCGATCGGACTGTTTGAGTTCTGCCTGTAGAGTGTGACATTGGACATTCTTTGGTATAGCAGGCACCGCTTCCTTGAGAGCATCTTAGACGATGTTAAGACGCTTCGCGGTATCTACATGAAATACTGTATTAGTCTCATATGAGCGCATATACAGCGTATTTACCTTGGGCTAAACTAGTAGTAATGTCATCTGGGTCGGGCATAGGCTCGTTACTTAAGCTTGCTACGGAAGCGTCGAACATTTTAGCACTTTCAGACATATATATGACCAAATAAAACTTACAGCTATGAGTTGGTTCTTTGACCATGAGTGGAGCGACTGATGGGGTGAACGAGATGAGGGGAACTGGGGCGTGCAACCCCTCTAGCTTATGCTGAATGGGCGCCTGGACCGTCGCTGTAGTCTTTGAGCTGGCTGGCTCAGATTGCGGCGCGCGCAACTTATTTTGAAGACAAGTAAGGGGCATTGAGGATGAAAGATGGAGAGATGTAGCGTGAGACGGGGGGTGTGATCCACTAGGATCAATGGTCTTATAGTAGTGATGAAAGACACACAGTAAACGGATAAGCAGGATACTGTATTTGTATGTAGATACACCGTATAAATACATATCTGCACAATAGGTTGAGAGTACAAGAGAAGACCGTACAATAGTAACTACGGGACGAGTACAGCACAAGGGTGTATGCGTATACAAAGGATAACCAAGTCGTATTGTTTGCTGACCAACTTCACTCCCCCTCAAACATATGACGAAGACATCAAAATAGAGAAAATACGAAAAAAATCGGGAGCGGGTAAAGGCTTAGTAAAGCCGTCCGCGAGGTTGTCGATGCCAGCTACATGCGGCGTTTCAATCTCGCCATTTTCGATATGTTCTCGAATAAAATGGTGTCGTATGTCGATATGCTTTGATCGACCGTGGAACTGTGAGTCTTGAGCGAGAGCGATCGCAGATCGCGAATCGGTGAGTACACGCGTAGCGTGTGTACGCTCGAATCCAAGCTCCGCAAGGAATGTGCGTAGCCATAGCGCGTGGCGGATGCCGTAGGCCATTGCCATGTATTCGGCCTCCATTGACGAAAGCGACACGGTCGCTTGTTTCTTCGAGCTCCAGGCGATTGGTCCTGACGCAAGGACAAACACCATGCCAGACACGGAGCGTCGATCGAGGATGTCAAGTCCCCAGTTAGCGTCGACGTATCCGGCTTCAAGGATACGGCCTCCATCGGCGAGGCCATAGTACGTTATTCCACGCGTTAACGATCCGGACGCGTATCGTAGGACACGCTTGAGAGCAGTCACGTGCTCGGGACCGTAGCATGTAGTAAACCGCGCGAGATGTTGCACAGCGTATGTAAGGTCGAGTCGGGTTCCTAGTGCCGCATACATGAGGGCGCCGACCATAGTCGCATAAGGGAAGTCGGGTGGATCGCCAGTATAGCGATCGAGAACTGTCGTGCGGGACATAGGAGTATCCGCAGGGTTACAAGACTCCATCTTCGCGCGCTTGATGACCGATCCGAGGTAAGCGTCTTGCGAGAGGGTGATGGTGCGCTTGTCTCGATTGCGTGTGACTTGTATTCCAACAAAATGATTGAGGTCGCCTAAATCGCGCATGTCGAATAAGTTCTTTAGCTCCCCCTTGACGTGTGCAGCGGATCCTTTGGTCGTAAAGATTGCGACATCGTCAACATGGAACGCTAGAATCGACAGTGTATTGCGCTGTAGGTGTCGATAGACGCATGAATCGGAGAACAAACGGGTATAACCTAGAGTTAACAGCGCTTCATGAAAGCGGTGGTTCCAGACATGGCCAGATTGTTTGAGGCCGTATAAAGTCTTTTGTAAGCGTAAGACCTTGTTTGTGCCATCGCTAAACCCGGGGATTTGATCCATGTAAATTTCCTCCTCTAGTTTGCCATTAAGGTACGCCCCAACAACGTCCAGCTGCGTTATGTCAAGGTCGAGTATTGCAGCGATCGCGCCAAGACAACGAAATGCGTAGAGACGAAGAACAGGGGCAAATGTGAGGTGGTAATCGATGCCTTCAATCTGTGAGTATCCTTTTGCAACTAGTCGGGCCTTGTGTCGTATGACGTTCCCGTTAGCATCGCGCTTGCGGATCAGCGCCCAACCGCATTTGATAGTCTTCTTGCCCACTGGTAAGTCGACCAAGGTAAAGGTGCCTGTTTCTTTCAGCTGAGCAACTTCAGTTTCAGCTGCTTTGCACCATAGCTCGCGGTCGGGACCTTTCATTGCAGCGTGGTAAGTCGGTTTGTCTTCTGGATCGTTTGCACTAGCTTCGTGCACATGGTCCTGAACGATGAGCATACTATATGCGTCGTCAAACGTAGCGTCCTCTTGAGTATCGTGTGCGTATTCTTCAATCGCAGCGTTTGCAGCTTCCCGTTTTGTGCTATCACTCACATATGGCCCAAAAGCGTCATATTTAACGTTGGGGTTCGCGGTAATGCCATATTTGGCAACGAGGTCGTACGGGACAGCTGGTAAACCGCGACGAGAGCATTCAACCATGGATGGGAAAGGAAGAGGAGCGGGTTTAGCGGGTGCGCTAGGTACTTTGGATGCAGCAGATGGCGATGCCTTAACAGGCGTAGTAGGTTCGGACTTTGGAGGAATTGGCAGGGTTTCAGTTTTGGGTTCTTGCTCCCCCTTGACGGGCACAGAATCCTCTTGCTCGTCGATTTCCAGTTCAACAGTAGCCAGAGTAGGTGGGAATTTTACGTTCCTTGATACCAGGACCGTGCGCTGATTATGGCTCCAAAAGCGCCAAGCCTTGCCGTCGATTTCAATGCCAACAAAGGTGCGCTTACTCAATTTTGCGTCCAGCTTTGTATTTCTTCCGCTCGGATCAAGTACCCAACAGGGGGAGCCGAATTCGCGTACTGCGCTGACATTGGGCTTCTTGCCGTGCATAAGCTCGTGCGGCGTCTTGAATCCTGGGATTGCATGCGTGTAGGTGCGGTTCTTGAGGTAGCACGTGTAGCGGAAAGCTTTGATCCACATGTATTTGGGTAGGTTCGCGGCCAATCGCATTGCACGGCCGCGTTCGGCTATCGTCAAGTTCAAGCGTTCGGCGATGCCGTTCTGGGACGAGGAGTGGGGAGCGGTGGTCTCGTAGGAGGTGCCTTGGGCAGCGATGTGGGCTAGGAGGGGCACATTAACATATTCAGTACCGTTGTCGAAGCGAATGGTGCGGAGTTTGCGGCCATGTAAGTTAGCAATAAATGCTTCGTATTCCTTGTACTTCGTAGCGACTTCCGGTTTCTCTCGCATAAAATAAAGAACCGTGTAGCGCGTGGCTACGTCCGTAAAGGACACGTAGTACTTGTAGCCGCCAATTGCTTGAACTAGGGCAGGTCCCCATACATCCAACACCGTGAGTTCTCCAATTTTATCGACCTTGGTATTCGATGCAACTGGGAATGGCGCAACTTTGTGTTTCCCTTGTACGCATGCCCCGCAGAAGTGCTCGCGTGGCAGCGGGCCCTTGACCTCCATCCCATCAACCATCTTTTCCTTCGCCATCACGCGGAGGGTCTCCATCGACGGGTGTCCAAGGGAGCGATGCCAATCCTCCCAGGTCCTAGCGGCCATGACAACGTCTGCCGTATTGCCTCCCTTGCGCTTAACCGTCAGCGCATCAATAGGGTAGAGGCTCCCTTCTCCCCCAGTACGTCGTTTGGTCGCTTTCCCGACTTGCACACCGTCGGAGTTGCTAATCAAAAATGTGTCGCCTGCAGCTCTGAGCGACATGCCAGCATCCGTCATCCTCCCAACGGAGAGGAGATTATGCGGCGCACTCGGTACATGTGCAGCGTTCTTCAGGCGTAGCAGTCTATGCTGACCTTCAGCTCCCTTTAGGGTCACAACTACTTCCCCACGGCCTGCAATCGATGCGTTGCCGCCAATACCGCCAACAACAGACAGTTTGGGAATGTAGGACTCGAAATCCGCGAGTTTGCAGACTATATGTGACGTTGTCGCACTGTCAAGGAGCCAGGCGCCGATTGGAACGGCGGGGGAATGGGCCACACATGCCATCTCGGTGGCAGCGTCGGCGCTATTGCTCTTCTTCCTGCCGCGCCCTGCACGTTTCCGACGGTTCCCTCCACCTTGGTAAGCTCCTCCCCCTTCGGATCGGCAATCCGCCTTAATGTGCCCTTTGCGTTTGCAGTTATGGCACTCGACATTGGGGTTTTGAGGGCGATTGGCGGACGACTTGGAGTATAGGGTAACGTCGGTACCGTTCATGGCGCCCAGACGGCGGCGTTCCTCCTCCATTAGACGCGCTAGCATGTCCGACGCAAACACGTCGCGTTCTTTGGCCTTTGAGCGATCGACGCGCCAGGAGATGGTGCCGATGAAGGTCTGCCAGGCAGCAGGCAGCGATCCAACGACCTGTAGGGCGTAGTCTAGCTCGTTGAGCTGCTCGCCTAGGATGTTAAGCTCGTCAAATGCAATGCGCATCTCGCGCATGTGGTCCTCGAGCGGTTGGTCGTCTCGCATAGCGGTGCGATAGAAACGGTTTCGGGCGGAGAGGAGCCCGAGCAACGACGATGACTTGTAGAGCGACTCCAACTCATCCCAGCACTGCTTGGACACCGTGAAACGAGTGAGTTGGATGGATATGGAGTCGGCACAGCGGAGTCGGATGGTGCTCAACGCCTTTCGATCGTTAGACTTCCACTTTGCGCTCGCAGTGGGGTCGGTAAGTGGGTTTATTGTGGTTCCATCGACATATTCGTAGAGACCGCAGTCGACTAGGATGTCAACCATCCGCATGCACCATACAACATAATTGTCTTGTCCGGTGAGTTTGTCGATCTTGTGCATACCAGACCCAACTGATACCGAGACATCGGTAATAGGAGCAGCAGTGGCCTGCGTGCCAGTAGTAGACGTGGTCGGAGCACCGGGGGACACTTCGGTACCAGACATAATAATCGGCGCGATGACAGAGAGACAAAAGGTGAGTCGTTATTGCAGTAAAGTTAGGCTAGAGCTAGGCGGGGCTCATAACCTGATGAAAGACACACAGTAAACGGATAAGCAGGATACTGTATTTGTATGTAGATACACCGTATAAATACATATCTGCACAATAGGTTGAGAGTACAAGAGAAGACCGTACAATAGTAACTATGGGACGAGTACAGCACAAGGGTGTATGCGTATACAAAGGATAACCGAGTCACGTCAGGAAAAATGGGGTGTTCAGTTTCAGCCAAACTGAGTCAAATTTAGCTAAATTTAGGGATTTAGAACTTTAACGACCCCCCCCTTTCCGTGTAGCCAAATTTACCTAAATTTGCCTGGGGGGGTCCTCAATTTAGGTAAATTTAGGTGAATTTACCATGGATTTAGGAATTTCCAATTGTGCCAGATCTGTCCCAAAACACCTTTCTGGCCTACTAGTGTATGCTGGGAGGGCTTAGGGCATGTCTGGTGGCTTTTGGCACCAGATTTATGGAATTTAGATCAATTTAGCTAAATTTAGCTAAATTTGCTAAATGGCCTAAATTTGGGTAAATTGGAACCCCAGATCTTAATGAAAGGGGAGGTTTTTCCTGACGCGTATTGTTTGCTGACCAACTTCAAGTAGAGTTTCCATATACCTTTACGTTGTACAAAACCAATATTGTGGACGGTTTATCCGACGATGGGCAGGGTGCTGTTGGATATAGTAGTAGGGAGTTTGGGGCGAATTAGTGTTGGTATTTTGCGCATATACCCAAGTAACTTGGCCGAATGAAGGTGCAACGTTAGATACGCTGAGTGACCAAAGTCACGACGGAACTCTGTTTGTGTCCTTCTTTCTTAAAAGTTATCATTAATGTTATTTTACTTTACAAACAACCGAATGCGTGTCATATATCTTACGATATTAAGACCGGAGTTCATATACGTTACCGTCTTATTGTCTAAACCGAACCTTTTTCAACTGCGTGGAATTACGACGGTGCCAATAAGCACTCGGCGGTAGTACTGGTTTGTATACTTAGTAGTGGTTTGTGTTTACATTCATATAACTTGTGACCAAATGAAGCCCGGTTATGGATAAAAAGACTGTCACGCTACGATGATCAGCGTTTAATCAAATCCTGTGTTTATTGATAAGTCTTATAGATGCTCCACGATACAAAATATACCAGTTTGTATAATTGTTTGGTGATGGTCTGACCGATGATCGGATATCAATCTTCCTTATAATAGACATTGCATATTCAAGACTAAGCTTGATTCAGCCGGTATCATTTAGTGGCACTTACAGTTTCAAAATCAGCAATACTTCTTGCGATTCGGACGAAGCAGAACCAGATTTCTCTGTACCTGAAGATTGCACCCCTATCTGCTGCTGATCTGGGGTTCTAGGTTGCAATGTTAATTTGTCTGTAAATCATTAGGTGGTAAAGCTTGTAGTAGGCTCCAACGTATGGTTTCGTCTTACGATGCTGCATGCTGCCGTTTTAAGTTGTTGGGTGATATATTCCTTTTCTATTCTAGAGTCGATTGTTTACGCGTCCAATGCAATTGTTTGATGGGAGGTGTGGTCAGATGCGGTTGCATGAGCCTGTGTCTCATTTCAATACATTTGCGTCTACTCTCCTGTTTGCATAATGGCACGGGTTCTTGGCGTCAAAGTAGAGTTGATTAACGGAAATGAAGGAGAGTAAATACAATGCAGAAAGTTTGCTATATATTCTATGTGCGATTGCAGCAGCTGTTTGCTTATGGAACACTCAGCTTGCGTCAAATTCAAAGCGCTGGGTGTGTGTAATGTAATCGGGGGCATGTTATGCATTTTAGGGACAACAGGAAAAATCGACCGAAATAAGGTCCTCATTCACTCAATAGGGAGTTCGTGGACCGCCGCTCGGCGGTGTACAAACCAGCGGCTAGGCTGCTTTACTGTGAGCGGGACTTAACCAAATGCAGTGCGTTGTGCAAAACTCGCTGCAGCAGCAGCGGCGTCTATTTGGAGTAATAGACAAAACACCGAATCAGCGAGTGACTTACCGGAAGGGTTTACGATCACGCGGGGGTTAGCCAAAGCAGACGCTACAGTGAAGCGACACAGTGTAGCAGGGAAGAAAACGGGTCGCCCCGGGCTAGTGTCGGGTCACTTCCCGCAGATAGCCGGGTCTACCGACTCAGAAACCCGAGGCTGGTCTAACGGGCTGGGTTGTGGCGGCATCCGTCACCCGTGACTTACGGGTATCGTCCAAGATGTGTGCACGGGTCAATCAAATAGGCATCAATTAATAAATCGTTAGGCCATAAGGCCATAAGCAGTATATTCAGACTACTAAAAACTATGAATCTAACGGCTCGGGCTCTGTGCCTTCCACATGATTCAATATATGTACGGCTGCTTCGTTAAAATCCGGCATGAGCGAGCTGCCATGCCACAAATCGAGGGGCCATCTTGACACAAAAAGTCGGGAGGCCCACACGGTGTTGACGATAGTTCACCGCCATATGACCGCCCGAGGAAGCGCGCTCGGCGTTGACTGATGACGCTAACAAAGAGAAATTTGATGAGCTCCAGTATATACAATCCAATCTAGCGACTCACCGGGCGCCGTAAATATATCCAAATTCAAACGTGCGAGCGAAGAATCGCGCTCCTCCTTGCGAGCCCAGTAATTCAGTAAGCCACCCATCTGCTCGATGCTCGCCTGTGCGACTGGGGCCAAAGCGAGGTGATCTGATACCCAGTTAGTGACAGACGGACTCGAGGGAAAGCTGCTGCATCAGGAAAAAGAAAAACATCTACGGAGGTCTACGTAGACAACTGTAGACCTGTAGCACCTACCCCTCTACATAGAGGGGGGGTGTCTACCATAGACCGTCTGTAGACGGTGTAGACAGCAGGTCTACGGTAGAGCGTGGCATCTACGGCAGGTATAGTATTTCTTTCACTGGCTGGTATCACTCAGGGTCAGAACGAGGATAATAAATATATATTATTTATGATACGTATATACATGATGAACGGCAAACGAAAGCGCGGGAGAATGACCCGCAAACAGAAGCACATGCGTGCACGAACACGGTGAACACGCGCTCGAACACGAGTGTGGCGGCAACTGATCCGGTGAGCCTGGTGGCAACACGCGCAACACGCGCGCACCAGGACAGCCACGCACGCCAGCGACCTACGGGATTCGTACGCATAGCGTGCAAGCAGAAGCAGACAGGGCAGGGATATGCACTGGCAGCGCGTCAATAGATCTTGCGCTGTCAGCGGACGAATCCGAGTGGCATTGCAAGCGCAACACTGCAAGCAGTTTTACCTCGGTGAATTGCGACGGCGGGCAGTAGTCAGTGCAGGAGCGGCAATGACGGGTAGCCCACTCACAGAGATTATGGGGCATGACTGCATACAGTTGGCGGGGGCAGGCGCGGCGTGTGAAAGCAGGCGTGGCGTTAGACCTGGCTGCCAACGAGGCGGGCAAACATGCGGCGTGACGGAACTGGCGTGGGCGATGCCGCCAGCGCAAACGTAGGCGGCGAGGGGGTACAGACAACCGGGAAGCGGGTCGCGATTGCGCTCACGGGAGCACAGCAGGCCCAGGCGTCGAGCGCGCCGGCCGTGCAGTGTAGAATGCGGCAGAGATCAGCGCGGAAGCGAGGATGGCGGGTGTTTACTCACCACCAGCGGCTGCCGGGAACGAGTGGGGGCGAGTGAACGGGGCGTAGAGGGGTAGGCAAAGGCGGGTAGGTGGGCGTGAGCAAGCGAGCACCGACGGACGGTCAGCTCGCGGCGATGTGGCAGGCCAGCTAATCGAGTGTGCTGGTTACACACGCACGCACGGCCTAATGCGAGCCTAGGCGGCGTCGAGCGGTCAATGCGGGAGCGAGTGCGGCAAACGGCTCACTCACTGAGGGTCTTCACCGAACTCGATACACGGGTGGGCGAGTGTCAACGGAGGCGCGTTGGCACGACCATTGGCGCACGATTGTACACCTGGCTGTACGAATGCGAGGGTGGGCGCAGAAACGCCCGAGGGCATGGTTAGCGGCGGACACAGCGTGACAAACAAACGAAATACACCTTTTCGTCGGTGGATGGCGCGATTGTGGGCGATGTTGAGGCGCGTACGAAACAACAAAGACATGTGACGTGTCTGTAAGGCACGTGATGTCGTCACCTGTCAACAATGGTGTAAGCAAGCGCTTGCACACGTCGCGAGATTGGAGTGCACCCTAGCCAGCCCTAAACAAGTACTCACCTATCCGGCCAAGGGAGGCTTGAAGACCACATTCCCAGCGAAATACATAGTGTACAGACGACAAAGATATACCGTTCGGTGCGCAAAAATGCGCCGAATTCAATGGTACTACTTACAGACACTCATATTCTATCTACGGTGAGATAGTCAGGATGTAAAGGGGGTTTTACCCCTGAATGCGCCACACGCACTAGTGAACCACACCGTTCAAGTGACCGTCCCTCGCGCGGAAACGGTGCAATCCATCGTTGCAAGCATACATGCAAACTTTTAGGGCAATTGAAGCACTATCAGGCCACGAAATCAAGGGGAAACCGCTGCTCAGGGGGATTTTGAGCATTTTACCCCCTGTACCACCGTGTAGAGGGGGTTTTAAGTATTTTCAAGGTGCTAGCCTGACTCAAACAACCTGATTACCCTAGTCTAGGGGCACAGAGCCATGTTTTTCCGTATGCAATTCACTTGGGGGCCTGCCAGGCTCCTGACCTGGCTGAAAGTCACCTGAGTGTCTGTCCAAGGTATGGCTCACCCGGTTTGGAGGTATCTATAAATGAAATTTTGAGTGTTCTGGGGGTTTTCATATGAGCCGAACACATTGGTGCCATTAAAACATCACAAAAGTGGCCTCTTGAGGGAGTAACAGGGTCAGCGCACTTAGGGGAATTTTCTTTTATGAAAGAAGTAGCACGATCTCCACGGGGATAGATTGCAGACTCGGTAGAATTAGGCAGCTGAGTTGCCCTGCATTTTCTGCATTTAATAAGCTATTGTGCATTGTGCTGTGAGCATTTTTAGTATTTACATCAGTCACAGGCCCGGCTCTTTTGGGTAACTCACCTTCCAGATATGGAAAATTTCAAATTGTGTCTGAAATGAGAAACGTGCAGATCACATCAACACCTCTAAATGTTCAATCAGAATTTCAATTTAATCAAAATTGAGCGAGAAATTTGCAAAATAAATTCCCAGACCCAGCGCTTTTGATCAAAAATTCCCTTGTGCATATCTACCATAGACATAAATGGCTGTAGTAGACTTATTAAACACATAGTGGACTTTGGTTACATCAACCTTATAAGTTAGTGCACCATGTCTACAGGTCTACAGTAGGTGGTGGGTCTACAGGCAGCTTTCAAGCTGGGAACCAGGTCTACAGAGGTCTATGTAGACGGGTGATGTCTACAGAAGTCTACCGTAGACCATTTTGTCTACGTAGACAAAACCCTTTTTCCTGATGTGGTGGTGAGTGTGGGCATGCGCGTCTAGTGCGATGTTGGAAGCTACAAAAACCAAGTAACGGAAATGGTAAGCGACCTCAAGTCTATACCTGACATACTACACTCGCTGTTGGCACTGCTATACTGAACGGGGCGCATATAAGTTTTATTTTTATTTATTTTTTTCGGTTTTCGTTTTTGGTACCATATATTATCAAACATCTGGGCTGCCTGCTGAGTGCACACCTGTAGACGCCCGAAACCAGCCCATGCAGGTTGTTCGCATAGAGCAAACCAGTATAGTAGTCACCTGCACAGCCTGAGCACTGCCACTGGGTCAGTTCAAGCAGGTGCTGTCATGACTTGACACACTTCCAAGAATATATTCCTGATTTTATTATATTTGTCGGATATACTTTCCTTTTATAGGACGTTGGTCATAAACTTAGTAATCATCTTTGTAATCTTTGTCATCAGGGTTCATTAGTCAGAGGGTCACGTGATCATAGAATGTTCTAGAAGATTGGTCATCTAGTATTTCACATCTCATATCAAATACCTGTATGACTCGGTCTGCTTCTCTGATTGTACACGTAGATACATGGCTGTGTTCCCTGGTGTATATAAACAAGGTCAAGTTCGAGGTGACAGACCAAGAACTTGACCTCCTCGTCAATACAGTTCTTTCTCACATCCTTTGGTCACTGAGGCATCTCGTCCTCATACCCTTTACTTCATCATCTATCAGATCGAGAGAGCTCTGACAGGTGTGACTAATCAACTGACTGCGGGCACCCATCCAGGTACAAACCCATTGGAGTTCCCGGTGAGCACAGTGTCAGTAAAGTGAGCCAGCGCTTTGTGACCTAGTGTTGGTCCAAAACATAAACAGTAAAATTACATTTCGGAATTCGTCTCATAGCACTGTGCGCATGAGTGCAGTGTTTGTCCGTCTTTGTGAGCACTAATCAGTGTGGTGTGCATGGGTGATCTCACATACACTCAAGTGCTCAGGGCTTTGGACCCATTCTCCTATGTACTCAGTTAAAGGAGGGGGGCATGGCTTGTGGTGCTCTCAGTATTGTTACCCCTTGAACGCACTCATGCCCCCAAGCAGATTTGGCAGAGTATGAGCTAGGACCAACTTAGCTACAAAGCCTGGCTCTAGTTAGATGTATAGTATCTCTATATATAGTAATCTTGATGATTAAATACAAATTTCAAAATTTATGAAATTCGTCGGAAGGTGCAGCCAGTCTCTGTGAGTCCAAATGTAGACTCAAAATCCAATTTGGGCTTAAATTGATAGAGAAAATACCAAAATACTTTCCGGAACCCGACTCTTTTTGATAAATATGGCTGTGCTACGTAGTACCATTTGTGACCATGCATGTTGGATGGGAACTTTCAATTTGTTATGGAAGTACGTGCTGATGTTCAATAGATTACTCTATGTTCGTAAAATGTATCCTTCTACATAAAAGAAAGTAGGAGATGTATCCTAGCCAATCGTTGTAGGCCATTTATGGTCTGGCTACTACCCGAGGCTTTGGATTCTGTCAAAACCCCAAGTCGCACTCTCAATTCGTTAGTACCACCTACTTCAGTACTCTTTTGGTATAATTTGTTTTGTCAGCTTATGGTATTTTACTCTCTCAAATGGTACTCAAAGAGTTGTTTGTTGCTTGTTTGTATCTTTATGTATAAGTGTATGAATTAGGATTTTGTTTTTGATATCTATTGACCTTCTTGGCTATGTACTCTTGGACATAAGACTTGGATCTCCAATTGATTGTAAATATACAAGGCCATTTCCATGATTCTAGTTTTTGGAAGTCATTCCAAATTTGAAGTGTGTAGAGAATCAGAGGGTGACTAAACAGGGAATCCATCGGACATCGATCGATCGTAAATTAATTGATGATGTTGTAGCCTTATCAATAGAACATTTAGTCAAAATGTTACTTGAAAAGATGCCGTAAATAGTCGTGTATCTGATCGTTCCTGTTATTTCAAATTTTCATCAAAGAAGCACTTCGCATATTCAAATCTGTCATATATAAAACAGTCCTGGACCGTTTTTTTTTTAGAGGCTTGCCACAATCTGCTCTCACTTCCTACTCCCTTTGAACATCCCACTTTACCCAGATACTATGAGCGCTCCTATCCCTACTCGGGCACTGGATTCCCAGACAACCCTTCCCAACTCAATCAGTGCAACACATCAACCGGTTTTCTGGGTGTTTATTGCTCTATTTAGTGCACTAGCATACCATGGGCTCTGCCTACTTCTTTCCCTCAGAGGCTGGTTCGCTCCGATCAGGCCAAAAACTCGTATCAACATCACATCATATAAACCCGATCCAGTGGGTGAGTCCGAGCAGACGGGGCGGATGTTACTCCCTCTTCTTTTCCTGGTACTTGTTTGGTATGGATGGGCTTCTTGGCCACGATTCCATTGCCTTTTCTTCTCTAAGGTTACCAAATATGCCGAGAATGTTGACATCGAATTATCAAACCTTGGGCGATCTTCTACTACCTCATCATTCTTCTCTAGTTCGGTCATTCATGCTGTTTTGGCACCCCCATGTCCGGTTCCTGCGCAGCCCCATATCCAGAACTTCATCGATCATAACCGCTTCCATGCTTCAAGGATGCCATTGGGTCTAGGTTCACCAATCCCACATACCGCATTTGGGCCGTCAACCCATACCGTTTATGTGATCGAAGAAGCAGTTGATTACCATCCTAGTATCCCTAGCGATATTCATCCATCTTCAGAAGCTAGTGTCCCCTTTATGGTTCTAGGTCCTATTTATGATTTGGTTTGATTTGGCGAAAGTTGATTTACTCTGTATGTGCGCCAATCTTGTCAAATTTGGTCAATAAGTCTGTTAGTGTTCGTGTTTTATATTTCTTGGTTTAGTTGCGTGATATATATGTTTGGTTTGTTTAGTACTATTGTATATACATCGATATCATTCTCTATTATAACAAATCTCCTATTGTTCTGTCATGGTGCTGTGAATACTTGATCAAAAGCATCTAAGATCAAGTTTGAGATGATGGCACGTGATAACACATGCTTAGATATAACTGTTTCTGTCTGAGCAATTGGCAACGGCAATGGCAAGGTAAGTGCCGCAGGGTGGCGCTTGTAAATACAGTATCGCGTGGAATATAATGGTTGAGCGTGACATAGCCATCACAATGCTCTGTACTTGACTTAGTGTGAGTTATTCGCATTTTGAGCGTGAATGACATTTCTATATGTGTTTGGCGGAGGCAAATTTATTGTGATTATGAAGGAGAGTATTTTGGCACTATTTAACATAATAATGGGCGGATCCGATCAAAAACAAATGTAGCTTTTTATATGCGGTAGTACTCTGGAATGTAGATGTTCAGCTTCCCAACGCTGCACCATCAGCAGGTCCAAGATCACTGTCGCACACTGAGCGAAAGCCTTATACGTGGCCATGCTATAGTAAGATAGGGTTTCAGAACACCATAAGCTTGTGCTACACTAAAATCGGGGTGGAAAAATATAAAACTAGAGATACATACAGCGCTACCGTATATTCACCACAGTTTTCAAGAACCACAAAAAGTGAGGGCTATGCTCGAGGTGAGCCCGGTAATTGCGTTGATTACGATTGACAAGTACAAATATCGTTTGTAGTTCAAGTCATGTATTCTATGTATCGACATAATTAGAACGTCTTATGTCACTGCTATGGTAGGTGCAACGACTACGTCGCCCCTCAGGCTCCGCCTCCCCCGCCTCCCCCACGTCAGACGGCTAGCCGCGCTCCTACGCCCG
>WSTJ01000199.1:0-34470 GCA_019623705.1 Ceratobasidium sp. 428
TTTGATGCAATGATCATGGTTGGAGCCAGCTCTGAAGTGTGTAAATGTGCTGTATGCATAGCTCAGAACCCAAGGCTGCTGGAGCAGTGCAAAATGAGTCATCCTGGCCTCTGTTTCCTGCACAGTGTGTGATTCTTGGGTTTGAGAGCGCTCCATGGTAGGACATACACACATAATATATGGCCCCATGAGCTCTTTTCCGTCCTACAACTGAGTCTAGTGCGTGAAGCATGCCTCTTTACCCCATCTGAGACTCACAGTGCATGGCCAGCTGCTTGTGCACCTCAGCAAACAGTCAACAAGCAGTTGGGTGCATAGCTTGATCTTAATCAGCTTGTTGTGCACCACATGCCCAGCAGGACATCATGATGCAACCATACATAGCTAGGCTGACTCAGCTCATACAGCACAGAGAATGTGGGCTCCACAGGATGGCCCAGTCAGGCAGTATGGTCCAAGCAAGGTTATCAGCTATGTCTGCCCCAAAATTGATTGTGAAAGAAGCTGCATTGTTTGATGCATATCTCACCCAGCTGTGATCCAAACATGTTCAAACAAAGCTGAGCGCGCAGCCAAGAAGGATAGCTACTACTGATCAAAGTCTTGGCTTACATAAGCATAGTGCTGACATGCTGAAACACTTGCATGAGTGTTGCAGGTTTTTGGCGATCAATTTTGGGGCATACTGTATAGATTGTCATTCTTGCATATTACATTTGGATTGTACTTGTCAGATGGATACAGGAATTGTATTATAATGCCCAGATTGGGGTGCCAATTGTGAGGCTCACCAAGCTCACACAGAGCTCATGAAGCTCATGAGAACCAACTAGGCACTGATGAGGCTCATGAGCCAAATTAGAGTGCCTTTGAGGCTGATGAGCCACCCTATATAGCTCATGAGAGCTTGTTTACCCAATATAGGGTGCTCACAACTGATCAGTATGATTGTTCAGCAGACTCGGTAAGAGTGGTCAATACAAGGGGGGGTGTCTCACGCGCTCAAGCAGCTCATGAGAGCTCATGAGCGCTCACTGTGAAAAACATTTTTTGCAGACAAAGTCAGGGATTGGTACACAATGTCTGTTCATTTATACTATATCTGGTCAATCAAGCAGCTTTGAGACCCAATGAACCACAAATTCCTGCTGGGTCTGGACCAACCAAGTGACTAATGGTGCTTGGCAACCCATACGAGATGTTTGCCAAGGTCATGTGACTGGACAAACATGGGGACTACCAGGGATTCAGAGTTTTGTCTTATGACAGTGTGGCAGACAGCCCAGCACTTGATCTGTGTTTCTGTTTGTGCAAGCGTGGTCCAAGCTTGGGAGACTTTACTTGAGTTTTGGAACAGGAAAACATCAAATAATGTCTTGCATAATTTTGCTGCTTTGCTTGTGTTTTTTCCCTCGAGATCTGACATTTTCATCATGACACTATTTCGAACCTACCTTGACCTTTGTCCCACCAAGAACTCTGACCACTCTCCAGGTCTCCACCCTCTTAGATATAACCTAAATGCTGGGTGTAATGTTGGGCATCAGAGAAGATGTGGTAGTATCATTCACCCAAGTTGACTCAAATTTACCTAGGGGCCTGGGTGGCTCAGTGGTTGCAAGCGCAGGCTTGGTCGCTTACCCAATTGTGGTGCAATGTGCGCCGGTTCGAACCCAGCTGGGGGGAACAGGGTATTTCAGCGACTGGGCTGTGCTGGCACTGCCACTGCACAGTATCTGGGACCCACACGTGCCTCTGGTGTGGCGCCATCCAAATACGACTACGTGAGCCAAAACACGTACAAAGTCATAGCACAGGGCCGGCTCAACGGACCAGGGGACGAATTTGAAACTTAGGAATGGGGTTGCGGTGGAGTGCGGAGCTGTGTCGTACCATAAGGATGTATCCTTCTTGTGACGTTAAATAAATTGATTTAAACAAAAAATACCTAAATTAAGGATTGCAACAGGCACTCAGACTGGTTCGTTGTTGTGTCTGACAGTCTGTCTGCATCCTGGGCCTGGGCCCAATTTTGTTCAGGGGTAGCTGGCTCAGACCTAATGCTATGTCACATGAACACCACTAATTGTCAGGAAGTGACAGACAGAGCATTACTCACATTGCTTTGGTATAGCGCTAGGACTGCTTGTCAATTAGTTGATAGTGAGATTGCAAGTATAGTGTTCAGCAGTGATTGTTATGATGCAATGTTTTTTTTACCCAATCAGTTGGATAATGTTTGCACCAACTACACACACTCACAGCTCAATGGTGTGTTTGAATACTACAGGGGAAGTAGGCAACTTGTTCTCTTTCTACTCTTTGTTTCTCCCCATATGGTTGCTGAACCCCATCTTTTGGGTCGAAAACCCTGGTGTAACTCTAGGGGGCATTGCGGGTTCACCCTGGGGAAAAGTTCTGGGTAACCGGAAAAGTGCAGGCAGCTTTCACAGCCTTCACACATGACAGAATCTTGAGTTTACAGTCTCCCTTCCCTAAGCGTTTTCCTCAGAGGCTAAAAGGCTGGGGAAAGCCTTACCACGTATCCACCATTCTATGTTCTTGCATAGTATCCATTCTCCCCTGGAGAGTTGCGGGTAAATGACGAGGCTTTTTTTTGGCAAAAGGCTTCAGCGCTTATGTTGGGACAAAGAATTGGCAGACACTGGCTCGTTTCCTTGCGTTATCTCGTGGTTTCTGCTGGTGCAGAGGCCAAATGCTTGGCCCACGTATGCTCTAGGGAGAACTTAAAGGTAAGAGTCTTTGTTCTTACATGACACTGATGGCGTTTTCCCTTGAAAAACGGGCTGGCATCTTTCTCTAGCTTTCCCTGCATAGAACCATGAGGGAACTATATGTGCTTCGCTGACATATCCTATTGTCTTACCCCGAGTAAAAGCCTTGTCGTTCTTCTAACCTTTCCCCATGACAATTGTGTCACAACCCAACTGGAAGTGAACTTGTGAGTGTGGTGAGTGAATGCAGGCAACTCCAAATGTCTTAGAGTTTGCACTGCAGAGTGTAGAGTGGGGAAAAGACGAGGTGAATCGTTCTTGGGATTAACCAGAACGATTCACAGCGTTTATATATTGCAGACAAGAGCTAAGCAACAACTAAGCGAGACACAAGCGAGAAGAGCAACAGGCACATCTAGACGTCGCTTATACAAGCGTACTAAGCGACAGCAAACAAGCGAGACAGAACACAAGGCATACAAGCGAGAACTCAGCGGCACAAGCGAGAGAATTGTTAAGCGACAGGGCAGACAAGCAGAAAGACATGGCACGCGAAGGAGGGGCAAGAGAGAAGAGATGTCTTGATCAGAGGATCATGACAAATTGGTCATTGAGTGTTCTCTACGGCTTTTGTATTTGTTACCTCCTGAGAAATGCCCCCTTGTTTTGTTGTTGTTTTCCTCATTCAAATGCTCTACACAATGTTCACAATTCTATCAATGTTTCTCTCTCACTGTCCCAATGCAAAAACTCTTGGTGTTTGCTCAGCATGAAATGACGTATGTTTACTCATTCTTTTCCCCGACCAGTTCTTGGGGAAGCCCGTTGGTGTTTTATTCACATTTTCCACTGGGATCATGTCCCGTAAGTTGTGTCTATTATTCCTTTGTTCTCCTTATGGTTGTATCAAACTGTGTATACATCTTTTTTTTAGATTTTGAGTGGACGTCCAGGACCCATAGTGAACATAGATGCACTTAAGTAGTCTAAGCCCACCTAGATCTGAACAGGTGAATCTGATTAGGGCGCGCATGGAATGTCTGAATAAAAAGAACGGAAAGCTCAAGTATAGGAACACAAGGAGAATTAAGAGGGCAGCAGAAACACTGAGCTGAGCACCATTGCTTGTGCCTTGTGTGGCACGCCCTGCTGGCCGCCCAGGTCACTGGCAGGGATGGGGAATGCAAGCACCACCAGAGGCGGCGCGAGCATGGTCAGATCTCCCAAACTGCGAGTGAGACTCACGGGTTGAGAGGGCTTGCCTAAGCAAACCGACTGAGTGTGCTGAAGAGCATGGTGCATGGGAAGAAAAGGCGACGCGCAACGTCGGGCGCTGACACAATATGATTGTGGTCAAGTGTGAGTTGAACGTGTCGCAACGTGGGCCACGTGACTGTTGCTGTATGACCTTGGCCGTGCCGTTACCTGCTGTCCTCCTCTCCACGACTACTCCCCTTTGTCTCTTCCGTCTACCTTTCTTCTCTACTTATGCTCCTGGGCTGTGCCCCGCGTGGTTTGACTGTACGTTTGTGTAACGTATAATAAATGTATTCAACAAAAAAAAACCCCTGGGCCACATGATCCAGCACAGCGCACTGGCATTTTCCCCTGCTCAGCAGCGCGTCTGCCGCTCCACTGGCTCTGCTGCATGTGCTCCCAACTTGTGCTATGCAACTGAGGGGAAAATGTGAACCAAACGCTAAAGCTGTTGACCGAGTTCTCACTGAGGAAAAAGCTAAGCAAACATAGGACGTTCTGTCCCAAAAAAACCCCAATTGTTTTGTTTACAAACAGTGACAAAGAAGACCACATGAAACTATAAGTATTATATAGAACATTTGAGCAGGGAAAAAGATAACAAAACGACAAGGCCTTTCCCAAGGGAAAACAAATACAAAGGCCATATAAAACACTGACAGTCAGAGCGCCAAACCTCTAAGGGAAAATGTTGAAGGAGTGACAAGGCTTTTAGCCGAGGCAAAAAGGCAGGACATGTGAAGGAGACGCATATAGCTTTCTCAGGCCCTTTCACAGCAAAAAGTTAAGAAAAGTCTTGACAAAATTTTCTAGGGAAAATGTCATCAAAGTTACGTAAGAACGGAGACTCTTACCTCTGGGTTTGTTCTAGGGCACACGTGCACAAAACGCCAGGGCTCTGTGCCAACGGAAACCATGAGATAAAGCGGGGAAAATTGCTAGTGTTTACTGATTCTCTGTCCTAAGGTAAGCGCTGAAGCCTTTTGCCAAGGCAAAGCCTCGCTGTTTACACACAAGTTCTCCAGGGGAGAATGGAAGATATATAACAGTATAAAACAGTGTATACACAATAAGGCTTTCCCCAACATTATAGCCCCTTGGGAAAAGGCAGAGGAAAGAGTGGATGTAAACTCAGACATTTGTCACACACGGAGGCTGTGAAAGCCATCCACGTTTTTCCCTTTTTCCAAAACTTTTCCCTGGGGTGAACCCACAATGCTCCCTAGAGTAAATGCCCCAGTCACTCTCCAATTGCAAATTTGTAATCAGCTGTGATCAAAACTGGAGCACAGGGGTTGAAAAGCCTTACGACCATGTTTTTGAGTCTTGGCTTAGAGGTAAAAATGGTGCGCTACACTGAGAGCTTTTGACTGAGCTCTTGCTCAAGCTATTTGAGCTAATACTGGCTGATTTCTAGTTTATTCTATCATACAACCTGTGTCCACGTGCTATATAGTGATTTCAAGCAAGACAAAACAGTGCATTCCAAATGAACTGAACTTTGCGCTTTTTTTCCGCTACTTCACATGCTGATACACCTCCAGACTGTCAAGCTCTGCATTCTCTGTTGGCCTGGTAACCTGGGGCCCAGCACTTATTTTATGTAGACCCTGATTGACTCTAATGGCTAAGCTTTTGTTGTGCCTTTTGATATAACAGATGAGGATTTTCAACCAAAAGCGCTGGGTGTGGGAATTCATTTTACTTTTTTCTCACTCAGTTTTGGCTCAATCACAGTTCTGATTGGACATTTAGAAGAAAACCTTAAATACCTGCCGGGACCCAACTCTGTTTGATGCATGTGGCTGTGCTATATGTTCATATGTGTGTCACATATCATAGTTCCAATTGATTAAACAGTTGTGTGCACACAATCACAAACATGGGTGAGATTCTCAGCCAAAATCAAAGTTGGAGGGCTCTGGAAGGGCTCTGGCCACAAGGAGTTCTCCTTTGCAGGCTCTATGAGCTCTCAGGACCCTTCCAGAGTCAAATGCTGACCACTGATGTTGCATGGAGATTGTACTACTTTGCCTTCAAGAGGATATTCCCCTCAGTGCGCAGGCAGTAATACTGGCCAAAGGAGACAGTATTAAGAAAATCTAGTGGTGCCATTGAGCCTCAGGTAACTGAAAACACATATTTTATGTAACATATGTCCACATAACATCCTGCAAACCAATGAACCAGACTTGGTTCAGCCCCACTCTTCTACTTCAGCTCTATCAGAGGTAAGAGCAGCCCCAGATTCACTTCCATGTGCATGAACTATGCTATGCATCCTAACTAGTGTCTCATGACCCCCTGAACACAGCTAGGACCATAGACTGGTCTGAAACTCGCTCTCTATGCTGCTTCAGGACAAAAACTGGTGTTGTGACCCCTGATAAGCTGTTCCCCCTCATGTCCACCCCTTCTTGTGTAAGGGACAGAATATTGCACAGTGCAATATACTAGCAGGTGTTGCGCATTCCGGGGTTATAACCCCTTCAACACCTCCATATCTCATAAGGCAGAGCAGCTGACACTCTGTGAGTGGTTTCACTGCACTCAGCATGTTGCTGTGCATTGATGGGTATATATATGTTTTATGTTCTGCTGAGTTCACAGTGGGAGAATAAGGTCCCTCCCTCAAGTGCCTGTTCTGATTTAGGGCTGGCCCAACTGACACTTGCAAATCCCTCAGCACACTGGCGCTTCTGCTGTTGTTGAGAGCATCAGGTACATCATGTGGCTGAGGCCAGGTCATCTGTGTTTCATGTTGACAACTTGAGGGTGACTTCATTGTGCCCACAGCTGCATACAAGCCTGATCTGCTCCTAGTGCAGGTGCTGTTTTGTGTTTGCTACACTCTTTTGCACGCTAATCAGTTCTGTCACCAACCCCAATATACTCTCTTGTTCTCCCTCTGTTGCATTGCCTTGCCTGCTTCTGTCCACAATCCCCGCTCAGTGGTGCCCCCTGCACCTCTTTTCAGTGTGAATGGTCAACTGCATAATCCTATCGTCCTCACCCTTGTTGACATGTGGGCATGGTGTCCCTGTGCGCGCTCCTAGTGCGTTTGCACGTTTCATGGCAAGACTTGTACTCACCACCTGTGTTGCCAGTTGGCCTTACACATGAAGCATGTGTCTGCGCCTATCCAGCGCGCCGGCACATGCGTGTGCTATAAGTCGCCATGTCAGCCAGCAACAACAGGTAAACCACCTGCCTTCAGTATTCGCCATCCCACCTGCAACCTCTCACAAACACGTTACTCATGGTATGGTGTTCTGTAACCCTGCCCACACCCCTGCTCTGACTGTTTTGTGGGCGTGTGCTTAAAATGGTGCACATACCAACAATGCATACCAGGCTCACGCACCCACACCAACCATGTGTACCTGAACCCAGGGATGTTGGTGAGTAACAATTTGCTTCTGCTCCTGCTCCTATGCTGACACACTCTGTATATGGACTCGCCTAAATTGATGTTTGGCTCAGCAAAATTGTCACACCACAGTAGTTAAACACATACCACCATGACCACATTTGAAAAAACCTGGCTCCCAAACTAAGGCTAAGTAGGGCTAATTATCCTTAATTATTGAGTTAGCAGGATCAGCTCCCCTCCCCAGGTCTGAAGCCCTAATTAGCCCTAATGAGAAAGGGGAGATCCCTGATTATCCTCAATTATCATCAATTATGCCCAATTATTGGTGGATTAGGATTTACAAACTTGCTTTCTTCTTGACACAGGGCAGCCTAGAGGCTTAGTAAGCACTCCTACAGTGTTCTGGCAACTCAAAATACATGCAAAGGATGAATTATCATCAATCAGCTGCAATTAGCTCAAATTAGCCCAAAGTAGGAAAATTATGTTATTTAGCTGCAATCATCTAGTCAACTTCTAATTAAAAATCCACATTTTTCTGATGTACCTGCAAGAGTTGTCCCTTCTTCTTGGATTTGACCAACAAACTGCAGTCTCCTCACCCTGTCACTTGTCCCCCCTTCAATCCTATGTCTTTCTGGCCTGTCCCTCCCCAAGTGCCAACTCCAGTTTTTACACCTCCAAAAGTCAAACAACAGCTCTACTTTGATGGAGTTGAACTTCCACAAGCAGATCCTCCCATTGTCCTAGACATGTTCCACCAGTACTTGGAGTTTTGGAGGGCCGCCCATCAAAAGCTGCAGTACAAGATATCTAAGGTTGATGCTGTGGTGGAAGAAAAGTGAGCTAGGCCCACAGCACCTAGGCCACAGGAGTAGAAAGCTTGAGATGTACAAACTGCCCATGTTCAAGAGGAAAGAAAGTGGGATGCTTGCTGGGAGATCAAAGAGGTGCTTTAGAGCAGCTTAAGAACAAGATTGATAGTGAGCAGTGATCAATCTGCTGTTTCTTGATGAGTTCACTAACTTTCACACAACAACTGCTTGATTAGCCTCTTGTCACGACCTAACATGCATCCAGACATGTATTCTGAATAATCTTGTAAATACTACTTCTTTTTCTCAGATAGTTTCTGTTTTGGGGTTATTTTGTATCACATGACTTGTGGAATGTTCTGGATTAATGAGTCATCCTATTTCAACCGTGGTTGCCAGTTCTTGTATGACTCGCCATTGCACTACACATTTGTGCATATAGATTGGACAGTGACATCTGCATGTATATAAGCAGAGTGAACGCCATTGGTAGATGCCGTAAAATTGGAGCCAAGACTAGTTTGGTGACACTACAACACCATCAGAATGCATACAGGGTGTATCTCTGATTTTAACTGACCTCAATACCGTTATCCAAGTCACCAAATGAGGGGACATCAAACACAAACAGAGCATTGACAGTCTTGTTCACAATTGCTCAGGCAAGGTTGTGAAACTCTTGCATATGAAGATTGCATAGCCCAACAACAGGATTAGTTGACTCCTGAGTTTGAGGGTATTTGCGCACCCAAATATGACAACATCCCTCCTAAATCCTGATCCACTTCTGGTACTCCTGTGGCTCTACCTGCGCATTTGAGGGTTGGTAGTACAGCGCATATATCTTGCCAGTTTTGAAACCAGACCACCAACCAGCAACATACATTTTTCCAACTGTTCCAATATCAGTGTAAAAACCAGACCAGCAATTCAAAACTCATCCCTGCCAGCTATGTGATGTGGTCCATATGTCTTGCACTCAGACCCAGGCAGTGTTGAATCGAAAGAAAGGTTTACCATCTTCTGCCAATTTTTGAGTTGTGATGGACACTCTGCAAGTTCATTGCCTGAGATGAAATTGAACATGAGGCATATTTGATAGTCATTGGTGTCTTTTTTTGCAATAGAGCCCACACCCATCCTGTGTGTGAAGATTCAGAATTTGTTTTGATGGTCAGGCTCTTGGCCAACTGTCCCAGTCATTGCAGACGAGGGAATTCAGACATATTGAAGTTGACAATGTTTTCATAATTGACAGGTCCAGACAAAAAAAAGGCCAGGAATAAATGGCATTGCAGTCAGTTGCTTGCATATTATTTTTGGAATGACACTGGGGTCCCAGTGTTGGCAGCTGTTGCATTGGCGCATGGCCTTCTCATGGCATGATTCTAGTGATATTGAGACAAGCTTGCACAGATCTTGTTGATCTCACTACCAGAACTCTAGATCATCTCCATCAAGCTTGTTGATGGGTTTTCCAAACTAGACACTTCCAGCAGCATTGGCATCTTTTATCACAGCACGCAACTGACAATGTTCTTTTGGTAAGGTGTCAGCATACTAAATATGTTGAGTAAACTAGCACATACAATTTTTGTCAGCATTACAGGCTATTTTGTGCCTTTTTTTGAATCCTAAGAAGTTTCAGTTACTTCACAACGCACATGATCTAAACAAGTACTACTGACTTTGTAAGTTGCGTCAGAAAAAAAACACTAGGGTTGCAACCAATTTTGGCAAATACCCTATTTTGGCCCCGCTACAACTGGTTGCAACCGATTGCAGCCTCCCTAGGGAATGCAAAAATTGATTGCAACTAGCTACAGTAAGGTCATAACAACAATGGATATAAGTTTACATATGCTGGCTCATATAACACAAAGACTGTGATTAGGCCTGTAAATTACAAGGTGTTCACTTGTTCATTAGCCATAAATACAAGTCTGCGCCCTTCATATTGTGCAGAACATGCATGTCAGTACGAACTTGGGGCAAAAGAAGGACGCAGGATTGAGCAATTGGATTGATGAATACAAATTTTTGTACATGCTCGTCCTTAACCTCCATATCATAGCTGGTGGTCTTGTTTTGACTGAGCACTCAGAACGGGCGGATGTATGCGATGGGGTGAGTCTTTCCTTTCATTTTTAACATGAGCACTGCCAGTAGTCGACAGTCAATATTGCAAGTGTTATAGATCAAAGGGAGTGAAATCTAAGCTACAAAGTGTGAGAGGGTGTAGTGATGACGAGCACAGGTGGTCCGTACGCATAAGTCCATGGTGTTAACAGACCATCAAGTGAGACTGACCTCCCCTGAACAAGAGCTGAGCCACCGATCTCCTTAGTAATCAGACCTTGCGCTTGGGGATTGGAGGCGCTCCACCTCAACCACCACCGTCCACCGCCATCTTGACTCCCCTCTGAGTGGATTGTTGACTTGAAAACCCCCACAGCAAATCCAGGCGCACCGCAGAGATACATAACCAGAGGTGTAGCCAGAATATCCATGTGACCCGACGCACTCCTGTGTTGCTGACCATCACATCTTTCTCCACAGCTACCGCTGCTTGTGATCAACCTCACAGCTCACCAATGAGAATTTTTGTGTCTCTAATTTGCTTGTTATCAAGGTGCGAGCAATCAACTGAACGCATAAATTATTTTTTCATTTAAATACATATCCAGGTCCGTCCATCTCCTAACTGCCTTGCATCCGCGAAGATGAGTGCTGCTATGTCTTGTATCCTCTGTGAGATTGCTAATGTATATGGCTAGGCTTACAATTACTTACTTTCTATTAATTAGGTTCAAGGTTTTAGGCAAGTACGGCCCGCCACATCTTTCAAATTGAGGATAACAGAGTCAGATGAGCAGCATACTAGGTCAGTGTACTGTCTTTCATGCAATGTTTATTTGCTCTGACCAGATAACACAAATTTCACAGCTGTACTGTGCTCGCAGTCGATTAACAATGCAAACAACAGACTTTAAGTATCACTGAGGGAATCTGGGTTGATAGTCGAGCAAACGGTGTGTGACTCAGTGTATGTGTCTTCGGATAGTGCTTTACTTACCTGGGACATTGTCTTGTATACTTTGCCAATCCCTCTGTATTTGTTGCAGTGACTTATGTTATTCCTTATGTATGCCTTGTATGTAAAGGATATGGTAATATACAATATGTTTGTCTTCTGTATGCAATCCTAGTGTGCTATTAAGTAGTAGTGAATGTGACTATACATATACATCATGTTTAGCAACCCCTTTCTGGAGCCGGTTGCAGCCAATTGTGGCAATTGCCACAACCGGTTGGCGCAATGGCAGCTTTTGCGCCAACCACTTACAACCTGCGCTGAAGGTTCTGACCGGTTGGTGCAATTTTGGCAATTGCAGCCGGTTACAGCTGGCTGCGGCCAACTTGTACTCTTTCCTGACGTGCCACTACAGAATGCAGTATAGTTGCGCACTGTTCGCCTGTAAGTTTATTGTTCATACTGCTGAGAAGTCTAACAACTGATTAGCATACATCTTATGGCACCCTCAGGACTGTCTTGGTTTTCACTCTCTCCTACAATTGAAATAATCTGGTGCAGGGCCAGAGGATCCAGAGGGTTGTTCTCAAAATGACTTACAAACCAAACAGATAGTGAGACCTGAAGAGCAAGAAAGAATGCTGTGACCTACTGATTAAATTAGGGTTGCGCTGAATAGTTTTGTTCAGGGACTTTTTTGGGGGGCTTCTTTGGTTGATTCAACCCTACTCAACCGGATTGACTTGGCAGCCCTTTTGACAGCACTTGGCATTTTAAGTATGTGTTTGTGCTAGTGTCCAGCTTAGTGGTAGCCACAGGCAAAAGGCTTCAAATAAGGGGTTTAAATCCCTTGTGTGGAAAAAGCACAGCCATGAATTCAGTTTGTCAATTGCTTATACTGAACAACAGCAACATACTCATTCTCAGGTTAGCATGTAGTGAGAAACTCTTTATTGATGTCAGATTTTGATGACCTGTTGTTTATAACATCTGTTTGTAATAATTTGTAGCAATATGGCATGATATAGACTGAATCACCAAACGCTCATATTTACTGAACTAATATCCTTTCAGTGGTTGGTTTCACTTGCTGAAGCTGCTCCCAAGGGTTTGTGCACATTCTGTGCCAACAAATCCAGCTGCGCTTCTGTAATACATGAGTCAGACTAAAGGTTACTAGGACTGAGCTTGAGAGATCAGTGCTATAAGACCTGGTTGGGTCAAATCGAATTGCCTCTTGGTCAACCAGCTCTGGGTGCTCATCATCACTCTCATACTCTGCTTGCTGATCTGCATAGTCTGCACTGTGCTCTTTGCTTGCTGTCCTGTCGACCAACCTCTCCTTAGGCTCCTTAGCCTTGCCCCTGGCCACCGCTCAGACAGTTTGTTTGGCATGGCTGGAACGTTGGAGTCTCTGGGTACAGAGATGAAAGTATGTTGCCTTGGGGCTGGGGCATTGAAATACAAAGTGTTCAACTTCCGGGATTTCACCACCAACTTGTATACCTATAGACAATACATAACTAGAACATACAAAGGAAGTATTAGTGTTGAAACTCTCTGGCGTTTGCTGTTTGAGTGTACACAGCAAGTATCGGCAAATTTGGGTCATATGAATCAATGTTGCCCACCAGACTGAGGGCTTAGGCTAAGCATAATCTTGCGTTGAGCAGGGACCACTCTTTGGCAGGGTATGGACAACATCAAAAAAGCAGGTGGCAAAGGAGTGGGTGTCTAAAAGAATTGTTGTGGTAGAGAGGAGGAAGTTGGATCTCATTGGCTTGCGTGCCTTGCCGCCGTTGGTGCCAGATGTGCCATTCTTGCTTGGGACGCTTTACAAGGCCTCAACAGCCTTTTTGTCTGCTGCTGCCTGCTTTGCCTTTGCAGCTTTGTCCTTGTCCACCTTTGATTTCTTTGTCTGACAACATTCCTCGGCAACCACCCGTGGTTTGAGTTGGAGATGTTTAAGGAGGTGAGAGGGGATTCAGGGCATGTTGTTGAGCTTATACTTATCATGCCACCAAGTACAGGGGCCAGTGAGCCAAGACAGTTGTGCTGCCACATCCAGTAGCCATTGGGCTACCTTCTCATTCAGAATGTCCTTCAGCACCAAGTCATGGAAGTGACAATGCAATAGCGCCCTACCAGTACTCATACCAGCACTGGTCATCCACTGCGTAGCTGCAGCTTCCCATCCAGTGGACCACTGTGGCTAGACCTTGCACCAGAATGACTCGTGAGACAGCCCAAGGATCTCATGCTTGGATTACAGTTCTTGCATGGTGAGTGGTGCCATCCCCCGCTTCACCTCCATACTCGTGCCCAACATCTTATTGATACCATCCCAAGCCAACACCGTGAGCGCATATCTTGCCTTCTGGAGCACATCAGCCACCTCTTTGTACTTGCTGAAGCTGCTGGTGCTGTGTGGCACAAAAGCTTTTGTCAGAGTCCTCTAGGATGTGATGAGTATAAGAGTAAAGGGTATGAGGACAAGATGCCTCAGTGACCAATTGATGTAAGGAGAACTGTATTGGCGGGGTGGTCAAGTTCTTGGTCTGTTACCTTGAACTTGCCCTTGGTTATACACAAGAGAAAGCACATCCTTGTATCTACATGTACAAAGAACAAGTCATAACTAATTTGATATGAGATATGAAATAAGAAGGATTAGTCAGGCTTTTGGAACATGCTAGAACACGTGATATAGATAAAGGTTATTATGGAATATGAGATATTTAAGTAAGTGCTTGGTCATAAGACAAATGTTCCATAAAAGGAAAGTATTTCTGAAAAAGAGGATAAATTGAGATTATAGCATAGGAAGCGTGTCAAGTCATGACAGCTTTCACCCCTGGGTGGTTAAACTTGCTGGAATAGCAAGCACAGAAATGCATGGGAAGATTGTCAAAAAATTGTCTGCAATTGAAATAGTCCTCAACAGACTTTAAGACAAGGGGAAGGCAAGGGTCCTCAAAGACTGCCAGAGCATAGTGTTTTGTTTGTGTCAATATGAGATGAGCTTGAGGGAAAAAATGAAGACTTACTTCCAATATACAAGCCTGAACCATGCCAATAGAGTAGCATTCAATGCGCTGTGGCAAAACTTGGTGCAGGCCCCTCAACTGGCAGTACCAGTTCTCTGCCTTGCTTGTTTGCTTTGAGCCTTGTGCACCAATTGTCCACATCATCAGATCAATCAGTTCTTCAAGCTGTTGGCGTTACAATTGTTTAGCCAGAGAACAGTTGCATACGAACAATGATAAGGTACTTATCACCGCTAAGCAATCACCACCCTGTGGTACACTCCATCCACCTGTCCACCAGAAAACCCATTCTTCTGAAATTGAGATTGAGGATAGAGTGGCCATTGGGTAGAACAATTCAGTTGTCCTGCCAGTTACATATATGAGAAGTTGAGCATAAAGCTGGGCAGATGCAATGAGGAGGTGAGTTGCATGCAAAGGGTTTGTCCGATTGAGGGAAAGGGCAAATCAATCAAAAACACCGCCAACAGCCACCAGCACATCTTCTAAGCCGTAGTCACCATGCCCACCGTTAGCAAGTGGCTCTACTGCAGCAGTATACAGTGAACCCAACAGGCTTGCTTGTTCTTTGATGTACTTGGAGAGGAGCTGTGGGACATGTTTGGGAAAGTTGTGTAGTGATTGGAAATGTGGGAGCGCGTTGTTATAACCCTTGGCTGTAAGTTCACCGTTTTGCCAAACCCAGGATTCGACATCCATCAAGCCATAGCTGCCATACACGTTGTATATCTGGTACATGTGAGCTGAAAAGTCATGAACATAACCAATAAATATACCGTTATAAGTGTGCCCAAAGCCAGCCATGTGTGCGCAATTAGAGGGCCCCCCCTCGGCTGGAGCATGTTAATCATGAGTGGTTTGTTGATGAACTCTCCAAACGCCCACAACACTAACCAACAGTCCAGGACCATCTCCATGCTCACTGCATTGTAAAAAAGATGAGAAGCAGTGTCTGTTCCAGCTAGGTCACTGAGATCTTTGAATGGGGCAACTTGCCTGCAGGCTCAGTGGTAGTCTTGTGATCTTTGCCAGTGATTGTTATCTTCAAACCAATCTTGGCAAGCCAATGCTTATGAACAACATTTGCAGCAGTGGCCTGATCCATTGTTTGACTGCTGCCAGTGTTTTGTAGCTTGTTGATCTCACCCTTGACCTTCTGGGCAAGCCACTAAGCCTTGTTGCCAGAGGTTGTTCCTGTTGCAGGCTTCTCATGGGAGTTATGCACAAAATGATTGTGGGTGGCTGGCGTGAGTTTGTTGGCTAAAAAGGTGCTAATCAATACAAGGAGTTGTGAAACAAAAATACTTACCATCATATACAATGCATCTCCACATGTAACTCTTGAGCATCCTTTGGAATTTGACCATCTTGCGCTTGACACTGGTCTTGTTGCCCCAATCCTTCTCCATCATCCTATGGACAAGGTCCTGCTGCTCCAAAATCTTGAGGTTGTCATTCTGCATGGCTCAGGTACAATGGTTACTGTCCAGGATTTCCAACTGGATGTGTTTGTGACTGTCTTGGTAGCCATCCAACTTGAGCTGTCAATTGTCCAGTTTGGCAGGCAAAAGCCATCAGCCGTTGAAGCATTGTAGCAGGATCTTGTCTTCTGGCACTGCCTTGCAAATAGTGTTCTTCCACTTCAGGAAGAGCAGTAGCACGTCAGACCACACATTGCGTGTGTTGGCGGCACACATCTTTTCTGCCTGCTCATCATCAATCTGCTTGCTGTTGACCTTGAGAAAGATGGGGGACTCATGATCTTTTTTTGCATTGGGGCAGCAAATAATGTCATGAAGGAGCCAGACATGGTTGTCATTCAGACTGCAAAGATTGCCTTGTCTGTTGGGATCCGCGCACACATTGACAACACTGTGAACACTGCCCCTGCCAAGAAGCCAAAAGTAGGTGGAGCCAATAATGACTTTGACAAGATCTTGCACCATCCTCTTGTCCTGGACTGATGCGGCAAGCACACACTTCCAAAGAAGCTGCAGACTACCCTCCCACTCCTCACACATCTCCTCAATTTCCTATAGTATACATGAGTAGGTAGCAATGTCGACACGAAGTTCAAAATCAAATACCTCAGGATTGACCTTCTTGTGTTCCGGAGTGGTGGATTTCCCAGTGATGACCATATGATCACTGCATCCCATTTGGAGTTTGAACGTTTGGGCTGGCAGGGTTGTTGAGTGGTTTGTTGAGGGATGGGGCATTATTCATGCAAGCGTGTTTCATGGGAGATAGAGCCTCCATTGCACTGCTGGGCTCTTGAGGACAACTGCGCTTGCTTCTCCTTGTTGGGATCTTGATGGCAATCATCAAATCAGGAGGGTGAGTGGAGCTGGTAGATGGGGGATTATATCTGGGGCTGTTGTCTGGGAGCTTTGTAAAATATCAACTACCGTACATAAAAGTATGTATCGTAAGAAAATACACTCACCTGGGCCCAAGGATTGATGGACAATACTTTGTGTGGCAAAGGTTTTGTTTGCCGTTAGTTCAAATAGAAAAATTGTAAGACCAGGCCCAAATTCAGATGGGCGGACACAGTGGACTGGCACCTTCCATCTGCAAAGCAGAAATATTCCAAGGGGTGAGTTGAGTCTGGGAAAAATGAAATTAGCCAGCTAAAAACGGGGGTTGAGTGCTTACTGCATCAGGGAGGGCTGAGGCAGCGCCTCAACACTTCTTTGTAGCACAGATGATGGTTTTGCCAGATCTGGTGGCACACTTTGATTTCAGAGGCTTGAGAACCAAGGAGAATAAGAAGGAACAAGATATGAAAAAATTGGAACATTCAAACAAAAAAAAACTCGCAATGTGAGATTGGAGAAATCATGTTGGTGGCGGGAAGTGGCATGTTGAAGGGCGAATGCAGACCCTATCTGTCATTGGGAACCCTTACACGTGACATCCCATGTGACACAGAGCACAATTCACAACCAAGGGTGCATTGTGCATCAGAGAAAGGTGTGCACTTTTATTTGGCCAAAATCAGCTTAAAATGGCTAAATTTATCAACTTATGGAACTTACTGGTTGGGAACTCCCATCTAGGTAGATGTACAAGTAATGGTCTTGAATTTGGTTGATTTATTGTTGGTTTACTCAATTTACTAAACCAGTGAACTGAGTAGATTCAGGGGATTAGTCAGTTGGCAAACATGCGAGGCCCCTCAAATCCAAGGTCTCAACTGCTGCTGATACAAAATCATATATAATGCATGGCCCGTTACATGTGAAGGTTGGGAAGAACTGACCGCAGACAAGTGGGGTGGTAATGACAAGCCGACTACATTCTAGCAAGTGGAATTGCTGGCCAAGCAAATGCTCAAAGATACGGTTGTGCAAGCAGGGGCAGGTGGCACTATGGTGTTCTGCACCAGCCTGTACAACACGGCAGACTCATCTTTCTGTGCCAAATAACCGGGGAGGGCGCAATGCCCCCAAAACAACCAGGAGTTGCCGCGTGTCCTTACAGAGTATGAGGATCAACCCAATAGCAATGAGAGCTCTGGTTAGGCGCCTCAAACTCACTTCTACATGGGCACTGAGTAAGTGGCCCCAGCTTGAGTATTGCACTCAGCAACACACGCAAAGGACTCAAATAGAGTGAGCCTCTTCTGTTCTTTGTTCTCGGCAAAAGGGATTGTGCATGTTGTGATGGCGTGACCACTGTGTCATGATCCTCTGGTCAAGACATCTCTTCTCTCTTGCCCCCTGTCATTGCCCTTGTCGCTCTCTGCCTCGCTGGCAATTCCTTTTGCCCTATGTCCGTTCCCTCGCTTATTCTTGCTTATTCATGCTTCTTCTAACGTGTTGCCTGGTGTTATTTCTCGCTTGCTTGCCGTCGCCTCTTGCGCTTGTGCAAGCAACGCTTAGTTGTGTTTCCCCTTCTTCTCGCTTGTAGCTCGCTTAGTTGTACCTTGTGAGTTGTACACTGCTCGCTTACCACTTTGCTACAATATATATACAGTGTGAATCGTTCTGGTTAACCCCAAGAACAATTCACCTCATTTTTTCCCCACTCCTCACTGTGTTAAACAATCTCTAAGACATTTGGAGTTGTCAAACACTCAAGGCTACATCCACAAGTTCACTTCCTCACAGGTTGTGACACAATGGAATGCACACAATCTGGGCGTGTGGGCAAACATCCCACTTGGGTGCAATTATAATCAGTGCCCCTGCAAGTCTGCACATCAATAACCAAACAACATGAAAAGTACATGTGGAGAGCACAGCAGATTGCCCGGATAAGGCCATGGTGGATGCATAATGATAGCTACGGTGTGTGAGGTGGTAGGGGCGCTGGTTAGTGCCAGGTTCAGGGCAACAAGCGGATACGCACCAACAGTTCGGGTTTTACGTGTCAGGCGCTGTTGGGGCTGCCCGGGTGTGCGTGGCGAGTAGCAGTGGCAGGCAATAGGTGACTGAGGCGTTGGGCACAGGGAATAGGGGTGGTGGTGCTCAGGAGACAGTGTGTCTTGAGTGTTGCCTGTCGTTGGGGCTTGTGGCAAGTGGTGCATGTGATTGGAGGATGAGTGGCTGGTGAATGAGGAGGGCTGGTGGCATGTGATGTGCCACTCATATGCTCCAATGTTGACCAGTGAACTTTTCTCTCACAACCCCACCATGCAATCACAGTGTCACATATGTGCCTGCTTGTTGTCTGCCACCCGCCACTGGCCGCGCACCACTCATTGTTACCACTCAAACACTAATCTTGGTGACTAGGGTGTTGGTAGTTGACATGATGAGTTCTGCACCATTATTCTACCTGTGGATGATGCTGATGTGCGACCTCCCTTACATCCATTCTCGTGGGCTGCGTTTACCCATTCCTGATCCCTCTGGTATTTATTTGATTATAGCCAGTAGCCCTTGCCACTGACGCAACAGCCTCAAACTATGGCAGAGCTGAGTGGTCAGTGTGTGATGTCCATCTGAAATTATATTGCATGGTTCCTGCTCACCCCGTTTGGATACTCAATCTTTAGCACTGGCTGCGTGCTGTTGAGGATGTGGAGATGCATATTTTAATCATACAGCACTAACAAACCAAACCCATTGTGCGCTTGTCCACACACAAGCACATCCCTTCTCTATCTCCGCCTAGGCCTCACTTACCACCTTGGCCTGCTTGCACCCTATCACACCCTTACCATGGCTAGCTGATGTTGAGGGTTCTTGTGATAGCCATCACGTGAATCACCTCTCCCCCACTGTCCGCACTTGGTTCCTTCCTGATCCCAGTAGCCTGCGCACATTCAGTCTTGCCAAAGGGACATTCAACATGCCCACCCGTAACTGTGGCAATAGCGTGTACGCACAGTAGGCAACACACCCAATGCCAACTGTTTCTTTGCTTGTCTGTTGCATATCCACAAGTATCAACTTATATGTAAATGAGATATATACAGCAAGTGCAATGGGCAGATGTTAAGCATGCTTCATATGATGTACTCTAACCAATTGATAACGTTAAATTGTCAATACAGGAACATCGGCCACAATCTTTCACGCAAGATATGCTGCAGGATCTGACCCGCATCCTCTGCATTGCCATAGTCAACACTGTATCACACACAGGCAAACAGATTTGTCAAGAAACTGAACAAGCAAGATAACCAAGCTGTACTATTTACCACCTTTGATGCGAGATGATTGTTTTGACAAGCCAAAAAATTAGCAATTGTGATGTCATGACTTTGTGCACCGTCATTTCTGTACAACTGAGTGCTGGTCAAACGTGATGGAGAACAACTGGGTGGAAGGATTTCAACGGAAGTACAATGATCAGCCCTGAGATGTCACAACCTGTGAGGAAGTGAACTTGTGGATGCAGTTTGGGTGCTTGGCAACTCCAAATGTCTCAGAGATTGCTTAGCTGTCACAACCCGTGAGGAAGTGAACTTGTGGATGGAGTTTAGAGTGCTTGACAACTCCAAATGTCTTAGAGATTGTTTAGCACAGTGAAGAGTGGGGAAAAGACGAGGTGAATCGTTCTTGGGGTTAACCAGAACGATTCACAGCGTTTATATATTGCAGTAATCAACTAAGCGACAGCTAAGCGATCTACAAGCGAGAGAAGACAGAGATACATCTAAGCGCCGCTTGTACAAGCGTACCAAGCGACGGCAAGCAAACGAGACACATGAGAAAGCAAGCAAGCGAGAACTAAGCGATCTAAGCGGGAACAGAACTAAGCGACGAGATAAACAGAATAGGAAGACGACACATGAAGGGGGGGGGAAGAGAAAGAGAGATGTCTTGATCAAGGATCATGACATGTCTGGATTGCCACACCTCAGCCTAACACCGTGATCTGAGCTTGTAATTACGGTGTGTAGTATATCTCTCTGTATCATCCTTGCTCACTAGATTTTTGCAGCCTGGCTGGGTCATGCAGCGCAGCTTCTTCATTTGAATGAACCATATGGGTGCCCAGACGCTTTGTTTGTGATAGAGGTGCCCCATCCCCCAAAAATGCACATTCTTGTCATGATCCTCTAATCACGACACTGTTTCCTTCTTGCCCCTCCCTCATGTGCCATGTCTTCCCAATTGTCTGTCTCATCGCTTAGCTCTCCTCTGGCTTATCTCGCTTGTTCCTAGCCTGTATGCCTCATGTTCTGTCCTACTTGTTTGTCATTGCTTAGTACGCTTGTACAAGCGACGCCTATATGTGTCTGTTTCCCTTCCCCCTTGTCTCTTGCTTACTTGTTGTTTAGTTGTTCCTTGCAATATGTAAACACTGTGAATTGTTCTGTTTGACCACAGGAACAATTCATATTGTCTCATCCCCGTCTGCACACTTCAGTGCAGTCTCTAAGACATTTAGAGTTACCTAGGTTCACTTTCCCATTCAGAAGCTCACTTCTTGACGGGTTGTCACAATACTACTAGGGATTCAAATGCACCAACCGCTCTGCTGCACAGTCTGTTATTGTAAGTGCACCACACAACAGAACAAGCAAAACAGACCTGCTGAGTCAAACTGGCTAGTCTGCTCAGGCTGGCCAAGCAGGTACTGGTGACTTTAACAATGGATCTCCACCTGGTATGTCACATATGCTAGGTTCCATCATACAACAAAAGTTGATATACCAAAAGGTCAACAGCACACACCAGCGCCAGAAGAGCAGATGGTTTCACTCAAGGGACTGGCCAACATAATGAGTGTTATCACTGCATTGCTCCCAACCAAAGAAGAAGATGAGCAGGGTACAGATGAGAGAAACGACAAAGACGAGGACATTAGTGTGGTAAAGTAAGAATGTGCCACGGATGGTTCATGTTAGCATGTCACAAGTTCAGGATCCGCTGAGTGGAACCGCAAATACCTTTCAATTTTGAGACCTGGACGAGTGAGATTACTTGAAAAAACCTTCATGTTATTTTGTAAGGGGACTTATGTCAGTTACGTGCCTGGGTGGTGCAGTGTGTACTCACACTGTGATTTGCTCATGCATGAAGAATTGCACTCCTGGGGCTTACATTGTGGGATGTGATCTCCTCAGAAAATGAAGCTTAACTACACATCTACCTATTGTTCTGCGTGTACAAGCCCTGTTTGCCTGTCTTATAGTCCTGGTCTTATCCAGAACTGATATCCATGCTGAAAGAAAGTGGCTTTGATATGGCAAGCTGAATGCCTAAATGTTCACGTATCTTGCTGAACCTCTACTCCCCCAGTACACACCTAGTCCTGTGTCTTTAAGTCATGGTTATATTTATCCGTGTGCAACAACTGGTCTCTCAAGTCCTCACTAATAGGCAATTGGATACCTACCTATTGCCTCAGCAGTACAGCACTGACCATTTCAATCCACTACTGTGTATAAAAGACCTTTCTTACTTGTATCTACATACCTGGTGTATGCTTGCTGTGGCAGGTTGCACTTTGGTTTTTTTCACAATTTTACACTTCCAAACACGTCCGAGAGCTCAAAAGATGCGCATTCCACAAGTCATTCAACACTTACATTCTCAAGAGTAGCCAATCATTGGATATGGAGATATCCCGTAGACAAAATTTGGGCCCTGAGTCAATGAGTACACCATTTCAGTGTTTGTGGATTTCCAAACATGCATGAGATCTCAAAAGATACAGATCAGTGAGCTAACCTACCATACTCAGTTGCTCAAAAATCCCATCAGCGGGTGTGAAGATCTCCTAGTAGCAGTGTTCCACTCCCAGGTAGGTGAAGCTGTGACAGGGTAAACAGTGCCAAGGTGTGTTAAGATGAATTGAAAATGGAAACCAGGTAGTCTAAAAGAGTCTTTAGTGCAAATACTACTTGTCACAACAACCTTCATGGCTAGTCAAAGGTAGAGTTACACACTTTGTTTTGCCCGGCTAATGGTAATCAAGGCGTGTCGGCATCCAATATGTGAAACTGTATGCTTACAAATTTTAACCACATATTGCTTTGTCACACCCCCGTTTTTCTAGCCCACCTTTCTAGCTGGGGCATAGTTTTTGCAGACATATGTCAATCATCAACTCATATGAGCTCACCAAGTCTGGGGTCCACTGGATGCACCGTTGTCACACACTTTAAGGTTGTGACCAGGCAGATTGTGGTCACAGTTAGCACGTGTACAGTAAATGAGTATTTAGGTTTTTTAACATGTGTGAGACCAGAGAAGAAGGGCTTGTGGAAACTCACCTGACGTACAAGCCTATATAGATATCTTATCATTGGTGGGGGAAATATGATTGATGCAGGATTTTCGCGTTGAGTCAGTGAGCGCATGGTTTTTGCATTTGAGTGTTTCTAAACGCTGATGAGGGTTTGACTGATGTCTATCACAGAAGTGATATTGTCTGCAAAGTTACAGAAAAATCTCATCAGCAGGTAGGAACATGTCCAAGGAATAGTCACCTGCTGCTGTGATCATAAGGGTGCATCGATGTAAGTATTGCCAAAGCACTTTGTGGTTGTTCACGGTGGTAAACAGAGGAGGGTGGGACCTTCTAGAGGCTGAGCACAAAATGTGGTACTATTGAGTGGAACTGGTCAAACTGGTAGTTACACACATCAATGTGCTTGGCCATGGGTAATCACAGTGCATGCACACACGCAAAAGGATATAGGTAACTCAAGACGTACAAGGCACCATTCTTAAAGTCCATCAAGCATTTTCAGGTGTTTATTGGTGTTTTTGATACAATAGAAGAAGGTCCAACAGCTCACAAATTGTTAACTGGCAGTCTGAAGCTTGTATCTATCTGCAGTTCCATGCATTGATTTGCCACTAGGGGATAAGTTGTGTGTTTGAGCTTGGATTAAAAGTACTGATAGAGCCTAGACATCTCAGAGTATTGTGACTATCACATATTGAGATAGGTTGATTCCCTGCACGCAAGGTAATGAATATGTAAGTTACAGATAGACATGGTGGTCTGAGTCATTGCTTCAATGTCATGATCCTCTGATCAAGACATCTCATTTCTCTTGCCCCTCCTTTGTCTGCTCTCTGTTCCACGTGTAGTACTGTATCTTTATCATATGCTCTCGCTTGTTCTCGCTTATTTGCTTCATGCGTCCGCTTGCTTCCTTGCCGTCACCCTGTGCACTTGTGTAAGCGTCGCTTAGATTTGTCCGCGTGTTTCCTCGCTTCCTGCTCGCTTGTACCCCCTGAGTACTCACATGGTTACCTGATTTGTAGTCTGCGCAATATATAAAACTTGTAAACCGTTCTGGGTAACCCTGAGAACTATTCACCTCATCGTCACCCCCTTCTTCACTGTGTTGAGCCACCTCCAAGACATTTGGAGTTGCCAAGCACTCATAACTACATCCACCAGTTCACTTCCTCACGGGGTGTGACATCAAGGGTTCATCATTGCCAACACGGGAAAACTTTTACAAGATTCATACTTGAGCACTTCATAAACCATCTACAAGCTACAGTTGCAACTGTATGGCTTACGTGTGCTCATTGTACAATAAGCTGTACCTGACATTTCAGTCAAAAAGTCAGGATAAGTGATACAGCTGTAAGTAGAGGTAATGAGCATTACAAGTGAGATGGTAGCCAAGCAGTCCAATCAATCAATGCTAGGCCAAACACGATAGATACAAAATTGATGAATTGTTTTGCTAAGCTTTTGGAAATTGTTCTTTGTTGGGCATGCATAGTGCAAAAAAAGCCACTATTAGCTAGATCTGACATTGCAAAACCCAAAACGAGCATGAAGAAACAAGGGGACACTTGACCTCTAGGTACGTCATTTTGTCTGCATGTTGTTAAACCACAAATAGTGATTTACAGACCAGACCTGATTCACAGCAGAGAGAACAGGCCTCAGGCTGCAACAAATTCAAGCCCTGCTTTGTTTACAGCATCAACAAGCTCATCCCCTGCGTCTCCTTCATCTCCTGGTAACGGTGGTGATACGCCACAGGTGGCATGAACATGCACGGTGAATACAGTATGTAACAGGGGGTGATCCCTTCGAGATCAGTGTGAGCAGTGATTGACCAGTGAACAACAGTTTGAAAGGAAAAACAGTAAAGTGGTATATGCGCGGCAATACGGCAATGGCACAATAGGAAGCAATGTGGTGTGTGCACGGCCTTATGGCGACAGGGCATACAGATGCAAGGATGAAGGATTGTGGAAACAGGCGAGAGGGGGAATGAAACTCACCTGTTGGGCATGCCCTACCACCTCCTCTATGTGACAGCCCAGCGTCATAGGATGTATGTGGTTTGTAGTGGACCAGCTCAGGGTATCTGCTTGGGCTTGCGCCAGTGTGATGATGTGAGTTGTTGTAGCTGTATCTGTAGCTGTGATGGTGGGCTACTCCTGGTAACACATGTCAGCATACATGTCACAACCAGTGAGGAAGCAAAGTTGTGGATTGAGTTCTGAGTGTTGGGCAATTCCAAATATCTTAGCGCTTGCTCAACACGGTGGAGAAGGGGGAAACAACAAGGTGAATTGTTCTTGGGGTTGACCAGAACGTTTCACAGGGTTTATGTATTGCAAAAGCTACATATCAGAAAACTACGCAAGCACTAAGTGAATACAAGCAGGCGGAAGACGAGAACACATGCAAATACATTTAAGCAATGCTTGCACAAGCGCACAAGGCGACGGCGAGCAAGCAAGTGGAGAAATCAAACAAACAGCGAGAATAAGCAAGAGGATGTGACAGAGGCACTGATTTACACACAGCATGAAGTACAGACAAAGAAGGGGCAAGAAAAATGAGATGTCATGATTTGAGGATTATGACAATATGGCTGGGGCTTGTGACTGTGGTAGCGCGGGGTCAGGGTAGGGCTAGTACTTGCAGCCGCATGATTGTGAATGATTTTGACGCTGCGGACTGCACTCACCATACTGACTGCGGTGATGCAATGACCTGCTACGAGAGAGGTGGTGCCTACTGTGGCTGCAGAAGTAGCAGGAGTACTGTTCCTGTGTATGGCTTTTGCTTTGCAAATGGTCTCAGCTGTGGGAACAATGGTGGTGCTCAGGAGACAAGGAACAACTCCTCCTGTGCTGACAGGGATCCACAGACAGTGATTAGGGGTTAAACAACATCATTGCCACCACTTTTGTTGCTATCACTGCCCTCATTGTGCCTGCTGACATTTGTATCATTGTCTTTGTCAGATCCAAAGCAAGAATGCTTTGGAAATACAGAGTTAGCGAACCATAAAATCAACATGGGGAGTACTCACTTCTGAGTCCTGCAATGCAACGTTACAAGTTCACTCAGCTGCTTGACATCCTTGTTGAGGTTGCTGAGCCTTCAACCCTCTCAGTATTCCCATCAACTCCCTTTTTGTCTGGATTGTATATGCTTCTTGCAAGACCTCACGGGATAAGTCACTCAATTGGTCACTTGTGTCTATCAAATTGTCAATTGCGTTTGCAAGTTTCGACAAGTAATCCATGGATGTGGTGCAGGATGTGTATGTGGCGCAAAACATGGGTCACTACACTCATGTCATGATCCTCTAATCAAGACATCGTTTTCTTCTTACCCCTTCCTCATCTGCTATGTCTTCCCGCTTGTTTGTCTTGTTGCTTAATCATTCTCTTGCTTCTGTCGCTTAGTCCTCGTCTGTATGCCTCATGTTCCGTCTCGCTTGTTTGCCGTTGCTTGGTACGCTTGTACACGCGGCTCCTAGATGTGTCCGTTACTCTTCTCGCTTGTCTCTCGCTTAGCTGTTGCTTAGCTTTGCTCTGCAATATATAAACGCTGTGAATCGTTCTGGTTAACCCCAAGAACAATTCATCTTGTCCTTTCCCCACTCTACACTCTGTAGTGTAAACTCCAAGACAATTGGAGTTGCCTGTACTCACTCACTTGATCTACAAGTTCACTTCCAGTCGCGTTGTGACAAATCACGTGAGTGTGTTAGGTTGGAATCAATTTTTTAGCCTGATTGGCACAGCCAGATGATGGCATTGGCATGTGCCCAAGGATGTACTAGATTCTCAGGGGAACCCACACTGCTTGCTGTTTGATCCTGGATGAGACTCAAGACCCTGCAGCAAAAGGGCCACTTGGCTGCAGATATTGACACAGGGAGTATTTAACAGCAGTTGGGCTGTTCTGATCTGAGTTTTCTCCACCCTGAACTGGCACTTGTTTGGCGAAGTGTTTGTTTGTCTGGGCAGTGGAGAGGATTGACCACTGAAGTGGATGGTCACTGCCACAACCAAACCTCATCAAGGCAGAATCACTGGAACTGGTCAAGTGACAGCATGTACATTGCGCTGGTGTCCTGGAGCTGTGAACTCATGTTTGGGTGTCCAGTGCTTGCCCATCAAATACTTGGCTCCAATGCACAGGAGGTGCATCAAACATGGACAGTGAGTTCTTTGGCTTACAACATTTGTACAAACATTCTACTCTCAAGACAGAGTATATCTCAGGTGTGTTTGATCTTACCTGCTGCTGCTTCAGGTGTGCTATGCTTATGCTTTGACCCTGGTTTATAGCAATCGTGCAACCCAGTCTTCAAGCAACCATCATCCCTAACTCCTTAATCATAGAGCAGCTCTAACACTGCTGTTTCAACCCAGCTATTTCACTGACTATGCAACAAACCGCAACATGTTGTTTGAGAATCCAGGCTTCACTCTCAGCTGCACAGAGTACCCGTGCACTCATGACACCAAACTGATGGCCAGGCTTTGTGTTCTACTCAAGTGAGTCAAGATCAACTTCTCTAGTTATCAATCTACATTCTCTATTTCACAGGATATCATGTCTAACATCCACCGATGATGACCCAAGCTTTTGTGCTCTTTGCTTTCAATTTTGACTCATACCTATCACTCCCCTGGAAACCAGTAATATTTGTGATGCGCACATTTGGTGGTTGTTGAAACAGCTTTTTATCTGAAGGGAAAGTTTAGCATACTGGAGCATTACTTCAAGCCAGCGGATGATGTCTTAATCCTCAAACCTATATCTAGTGACTATGGTTTTGAACATCTGGGCAATCAACCAGACGACTGCTCTGTCCGCTTTCAGTGCCTTGGTAGGCCTTTGTGGAACTAGAGAACGTATATTTTCATCAGAAGATATGGTTGAGTTACTGTATTTTGTAGAAGTTTGGACAATTTGCGTGTATTCAGTAGCCATGGTTCATCTGGAAGATGCAGGAATCAATATGGGATATCAACTCTGGGCGTCCCCATCCCAATTTTGCAGGCTTTTCTTGTGTTCTCTTTTTGTCCTCAACCATCTCTCTGCTATGCTTCTTCCCTATCTTGTCCATGAATTTTCTGTACTTACAGACAAGTTTTATTGAAGATCAACTAGCATGTTGCTAGTATGCCTGTAGATTCTATCTGGTGAAAATGGCGTGGGATCCTGTGAGTGCCTGTAACTGTTTCTTTTGCTTTGGAGACAAGTTGTATCTCATGCCCATATGTTGTGGGCCACAATGGCTCTCTTGAGGACACAGAAACCTGAACAACAGGTTACTTCTGGGTGGTGCTTCTGCAACCTCAACTTGTGTCATCATCATTCTTTTTTGTAATATCTATCCAAATGATATCCTCTCCCCTTTGCTCTTTCTTGCTCTGAATGATTCTCAAGGCTGTAGCTCTTATCTAGGCTCAATCAAGTGGGTCATCTGCTCTGCAAAATATGTGGGTGCAATTGCGTGCAAATATAACAGGGGGTTATTCAGGCATTCATTGCCCGTCATTACATGCCATTGCACCACATTGCACTAGTTCATTTAGTTTATTGCATGCAATGAATGCCTGAACAACCCCCTGTCATATTTGCATGCAACTGCACCCACATATTTTGCAGAGTGCTGCGTCACGTTCACACCCGGTTGTATATCCATGCCGGAGCCAGTCGCGTGGGTAGTGAAGTTTCTGGTCTTTAGTTAACACACAACAACCCTGGAGCAACACATTTGAAGAGCCAAGAATATTGCTATGTCCTCCCTCGTAATCTCCTCGGCAACATGCTTTGGGTTCAGCGCGGGCAGGGCTTTCGCCAATTTCTGCAAGTCCCACAAGTCTTGTTTGGGAACTGTTGCTGCAAGGGCTCCATCAAGTTCCAGCAAGGGCCTGGGTGGCTCAGTGGTTGCGAGCGCAGGCTCGGTCGCTTACCCAATTGTGGTGCAATGTGCGCCGGTTCAAACCCAGCTGGGGAGAACGGGGTATTTCAGTGACTGGGCTGTGCTGGCACTGCCACTGCACAGCATCCAGGACCCACACGCGCCTCTGGTGTGGCGCCATCCAAATACAAGCACGTGAGCCGAAACACGTACAAAGTCATAGCACAGGGCCGGCTCAACGGACCAGGGGACGAATTTGAAACTTAGGAATGGGGTTGCGGTGGAGTACGGAGCTGTGTCGTACCATAAGGATGTATCCTTCTCGCGACGTTGAATAAATTGGTTGAAAAAAAGAAAAAAGTTCCAGCAAAGGAACAACCTTGGCAGTTGCCTATCAGACACCAATGGCCTGGCACTTGGTTCAGCCACCATGCTGTTGGATGGTTCTAAAGTATTTAGGCGTGACGGCAACACCTGTCAAGATAGAGACCTTAATTAGGGCGGTTGGTAGGATGCAGCCAACTTCAGCACTCTGTGTGCGGCTCTCAGCGTCTTTGGTATCCAAATCCTTGCCCACAGTGAGTTCCCCATTGACTTTAGCCCAGTGAGCCACGTCGTCATTACAGGTAGAAAAACATTCCAACCTTTCCTTGAGTCCTGGCTGCTAATATCTGAGCGGCATACAACGGACATCCCCATGACTTACTCGGTGGGCCTTCGTGTGAATTTTTGTTTTGAGCAGCCTAGATCAATGTTAGTGTCAAGTCCAACGCTAGCGGTGGGTTTGACTGTGGTTTGGGACTCAGGGTTGCTTAGCACTGTTTGGCGTTTTGGTTTATAAGGCGTCTGCTTGTGTTCAACAAACACTGGGTCTCTGACCCCTGCGTTTGACACCTTGTGCCCATGGCATGCGTCTGCCTGGTTTGTTGTCATACTGTGCCCATAGCACTTGAGACTGCACTGCAGTGGCTTCGGCCAAAGCTTTGCTGGCCTCCATTCAACCGTGCCATGTTTGGCATTAATTGCAACAGAGTTTATCAGCGTACATCAACACAGTTTTGTCATCGCCTATCGTCCAACTCCGGAGTTGTTTATTGTCTTGATGAGGTGCGTTTTTCCAACGCACTGTCTTGCATACTGCTGATCGACCCCGTTTCTGTCAAAGGGTGACCCTGTGGTGAAGGCTTAGGTTGGCCTTGGGTCACACTCAGGTGAGACCGTGTTTGGGTGTCGGGTGCGGGCACAGGTCAGGTGCTGGCGGGATTTGGCAAACTGAACCTGACCTGAGTTCCTAATGAGTGGCCAATGCCCTTCATGATTGTGACCCAAGCTCGTTTTATCAGAAAACGTAACGCCCGGCCCGGCCGCGAAGCGGCCGGGCATAAAGGGCGGTGCAGCCATTTAAAGACCGGCGTGCACGTGGTCTGCTGTCCCAAACAGTTAGCTACTCACCTGGGAGGGGCTTGACTGTTTCGTTGTTGGAGCAACTCTTCAGTGGGGGGGTCCGACTTTATACCCTGCCAGCAGTAGCAGGACGTAAGCATTGATAAGGCGTGGACATACCTTGCCACGCGGAACGCGCGGCTAAAGAAGCACAACGTGAGAGAGTTCCCACACAGATAGCCGCGATCCGCGCCAAGCCGCGCGGATCGCGCGGTACGCGCGTTACGCGATACTTCCATCAGATCCGCGGCTAAAGATGCCGTATGTAAGCAGGTCTAGACACATGGTCTAGACAATCCCTGAAAAACCATCAAAACCCTGTCCGGCGCTTGGGAGCGACAGAAGCGCCCAGCTCTTACAGCATGAAAGCGACAACAACTGCATACAGGGGAAAGACAAGCGCCCGGCGTTCATGTGCAGCTCAACATAAGCGCCAAGCGGCTGAGCAAGAGCCCAGCGCTTAATAAAGATCAGAGAAAATCAGAGTAGATGGTTAAGCATGACAAAGAAAGATAAGCGCCGAGCGACAAAGTCACGTGACACATCCCAAACAAGCCCGTCAGGCACAAGTCCGAAGACAGGAACACATCCTTACAAAGACAAACATACAACAACAAGCATGACAAATAAGATAGAAAATAAAAATAAAACGTCCTCTAGGTTAGGTTCCCTAGGGTTCGGTTAGGTTAGGTTCTATGACTGACGTCAGGTGCGTGCTAAGAGGTGTGATCTAACCACTCACAGAGTTAGGTTAGGTTATGTGTTGTACATCTTCAATCCCAGGGGTTCAACTCCTGGATCCATGTGTCGTCCACTTGGATCGTGTAATCGAGGACAGTTTTGCGTAATCTTGTGACGAAATTCCCCAAGTTGGCGGTTTTTTGTCTAGATAGTACAAGGGGGAGGGTCATGGATGCAGGTAGCGTCTGCCTGCTGAAAGAGGTATCCTTCTGCCATTGTTCCTTCACCGCTGACTCGATGTCATGGATATTAACGTCTTCCCAAACTGGATTGAACCGGGTGCGCACGACCTGGATTTTGGGTGGAGCTTCCCGAGTTGTTAATCTCCGGTCCCAAAATTCGTTAGCATATTTATTATGCCAACTAGCAATCAAGTTAGGAGGGTAACCCCGCTTAATATAGAGTTCTCGCAGCTCTTTACAAGCTTCGTTGTACAGGATCAGTGTACTACATAAGGTTGCCATCCTGGATAGTTCGCCGAGGTATGTACCTCTTTTAACATCTAATGGATGAGCGCTAACCCAAGGAATCCGTTCTAAGTGGTTACCAATTTTCCTATGGGGACGATGGTGGATTCTACCATTTTCTACCCAGAGACGTACGTCAAGGAAAACGCCATAAGTGCTTGCTGGTTCCCACGCGATTCTACATGTGCCAATTTTCAGGACTTGTGCCTTTTCAACTGCCTCTCTTGCAGTGGCTGCCTTAATAATAAATATGACATCGTCTATGTACCTTCCGTAGTATAATAAACCTGGGATGGTAGGAATGACAGGGTTCTCATAGTATGACCCATATAGGTTTGCAAGATCAGGGGCGTGGTGCATCCCCATTGCAAGACCATCAGTTTGGGCATACCAGTCATCCTGGAATCGCATTACAATAGTCGAATTAGCTACGTCGAGGCATTCATTGAAGAAGGATATGAAATTCTCATCAGCCGCACGTGGATCCGACTCCATCATTTCTTTGGATATCTCTACTGCCTTAGCCGTAGGGACGGAGGGATAATAGGCTTCTATATCTCCTCCTACAATCCAGATATTATCGTGCGGTTCAAAGCGTAGTTTCTCGATGTCCTCAATGAATTCTTTGCTTCCCCTAATAACGTAGGGTTGGCTATTCACTAGAGGTTTCAAGAATTTTGAACACAGTTTAGCAGCCGGTGCGTGGATGCAAGAGTGTCCAGGCATAATGGGGCGCCCTTTCCATGGATTTTTATGAATTTTAGGAATAATATAAAATCTAGGGGCATTTTCAATAATTTTTACCGGCTCTGTGTCAAAAGTTTTTACAAATTGTCTTAGAAATACCTGTGTATTGGTTTCCTTATAAGGTTTTTCAGGATTCTTTGACTTAATAAACCCATGATGGGAGAGTGCCTCAATATTGCCTCGTTGCGTTCTGAGTAAATCGAATGCTTCAGATCGTTCCAATTTCCGGTAAGAATTTGGTTGAGACAGGTGAGCGAGGGCTTGTTCGATGAACCAGCTCTTCTGAACTAAGCTGACACCTAGGTTCTTATCACTGGGAAGACATAACAAGTTAAGTTGCACAAGTAAGTCTTCGACCTTCTTTCTATCCACAGCAGAATGAGCTTTGATGTGTGTCAGAGAGTGAAGCTCAAGGGGTCGGAGCATGTTTAACAGTGTCCGCCTTCCTTGTGCCAGGCCGTTTTCGATGAACTGTGGTGCCTCAGGAGCTAAGGAGTTTTTCCTGAGGTATAGTTCTGGATCAAAGTCCTCTTCTTCCGGTTCATCCCGGAGTGCATACTTCCACCTTATGGTATTGCACCATGCGTTGTAAGCACTTAGAGGAAGCTCAGACGAAACTGATGTTGGGAACATATATTTGAGGCCGGCACCTAGGCCCATAGCACAAACACTAGCATATACATCAGGTGAAAAATCATATATTAACGACGAGACTCCAGGTCCCAGATGGATTCCGGATCGGGCAGTAGCAACTTCCCGGTCGAGTCGCGTGGCGCGCAACATGAGCAGTTCATGAGCGACCCTTTCCGGCACTTCCAGGAGCTCGTCAGGGTAAGATCTGGTATCATGATAAGACCATTTTGAACTTACGATTTGTTCGACTTTTTCGTCGATGGCCCTCCTTGATTGGAGGACTTGCGCTTCGTACCAGCAACGTTCTTCGGTTGTGAGGGAGCTCGCTGCTTCCCTTTCTGGTTCTGGGCGGGCTTGGAAGGCCCTGCCTGAGCGCTCGACTTTCGTCCTGACACTTCGCCCTTCTTCTTGGGCAGGCCCTAATTTCCTTTTTAGTGTCAGGTTTGAGGTTATAGTTTGGGTACGAACCTTAAACTGCCGCTTTACCTCAGCGGCGACGACCTTGGCGATGGTTTCTTCCGAGGCAGTTGCGTCACGTTGCCCCATTGCTACATCGACGGTCTTTTTCAGACCGGCCTTCTTTTCGGCTTTAGAAGCCTCTAAACGATGTCGTTCGTTGACGATATCTAACACCTTATACCCGAGGTGCGGAAGGTCGGCCCGGAGCTGGCTGAACAGGGTGGTGGTTTCTTTGCTTTGAACCCACTTGGTACTGTCCAAGACCTCCTTGAGGCTAACCTCAGGGAAGTCTCCAGTTGTCTCATCGACTTCCATGATAGTTGCGGAGACCGACGAGGGTCCCGCGACGACAGTGGCCCCTTGCGGGACCTTACCAAACACCGGGTATTTCCGGTGTACAACTCCTGAATCATAAATCTTTTTTACCTGTTCCAGCCAACGTGGATACCAGGTGGAGATGTCAATGGCATTCTCCAAGAAGGCCAGCTCTTCTTGCTTGGCGATGATGGCCTGACGCAATACTCCTTCTCGATAGGAGTCGAAGAAGGTATTAAACTGCCCAATATGTTTGGCAGCTTCTCCCGACTCGGAAAACTCTTTCGAGTATTGCCAAACCGGGGGCGTCATAGATCCCAGCTGGCTAGGCCAGGATCCGTTTAACTTGTGGGCTTCTAAGCCCTTAACGGCAGCTGCGCATTTATACTTCTTTTCAGAAGTTGCCGCGAGCTCCTTCAAGTTGGCCATCATAACTTCCCGATATGGCGTCGGGACGATCTCGATCAGGTCATTGATAGACCCGAGTCTGTTGATGGTGGAGGCTCGGATAGCCGAGTGATCTCCTTTTCCGACCGACATCGGAGCGGAAAGGGCCGCAATGGCCGAGGGGGAAGGGGCGCGGACCGAAGCGCGGGCAATTCCGGTGGAGGTAGACATAGCGATAAAGGTTTTTGTAAAACGTTTAAATCTATGTACCAGCTTGGTCAGCGACAGCACTCGCAGATTCAGGCAGATGAATAAGCAAGGGGTTGTTTAGGTGAACCAGGATTAGGTTCGAGGCCGAAACTCAACAGGACCCGGGGCGAACCAGACCAGACCAGGCTGAGAGGCGAACCAGACCAACCAGACCAGCCAGCCAGACCAGACTGAAAATGCG
>WSTJ01000200.1:0-34328 GCA_019623705.1 Ceratobasidium sp. 428
GTGACCGCCCAGGCTCTGTCATCCTGCGGCCGAGTATCACGCATTGGGCCTCCGCAGGCTGCGGCTCATGCGCACACACCTTTGACCCCGTTGCTCTCCCAACTTGATAGTTCTATACAGGTCTATCCGATCTGCAGATTTCACCCTCAAGCTTACATGACCAGTTTGTAGTTCGGTTGTAATTTCGGGGCGGACCCCACGACTTCGCCAGGTAAACGAGTGCGTATGGCGTCCAGACGGTAAGAAAGATAGAGTCACTTATATAAAACTGGCTAGCAGATCTACTAGCAGTGATTGTGGTGATGAGTTTGAGACAATGTTAGTCAAAGGCGCGGTCGCAACCTTTACTGCGCATGCTGGATGTGAGACTGCTGGTTGAACGCGACAATGTTTCAGTGCGAGTTCAAACCTTTGCAGATGTGACTCTAGTGTCATGAGTGTGAGCTTGTATATTTGTTAGTTTGTGAGTTTGCATGTCTGCGGGAATCTCCTGTAAGACACGAAATAGTGTACAAGCCTGTCGGCGACCCGGCGAAAAGTCTTCACTTCACCCACATCGTCGTACCCTCATGTTGCTGATTCATCGTGTAGCCGCAGTCTTGCATAGCTCTCAAGTATATGCTACGTATGATCCTACTTACTGGATATATAACGACTCAGTACTGCATATAGCCTAGATACTGTGGTGCATACATCAGTTTACTCAAGGACCAGCCTTTACCGGATACTGAAGAGAGCGACATTTAAGTAGGATAGATAGCAACAAGCACACATGATGGTCTGTAAACCGGAGGTTATTATTTGAGACCCGAAACGAACGTACGACTTGAGGTGGCAATCAGCCCACATTATCGTAATAATGTGTTTCACAATCCCTCTTTTTACCATCATACACTCATAGGTTGCCCATCTCCCATTGGTACGTTCACCTATTTCCGCAAAGTACTGTGTATTGCAGTGTGAGATCAATTCTTCCTATTTACATGTACTTTGTTTCCCACATTCGTCATGGATTTGTGCTTTAGCGTTGATTTTTGGAAATAAAATCCATGTCATGCGGTACACCAAGTAAGAGTTTGATCAGCGACACCGGAGATTTAGGGTTGGAAGGCGTCAACCGAAGGGAACAGAGCAAATGATCTTACATACTGACCGAGCAAAGCGTAAGCGCGCATATCATGTTTTATTTTTATTCCCCCGAAGACGAACATAGACCAAGAGTTCCTTCTGAAATAAAACGAAGTATCCGAAGGCATTAAGGCGCAAAAGCTAGTCAGGTATGTGTGTGTATGCGTTAGTGCTGGTCACTCGTGGTACAAGTTTGACCTCTGATCGAACTCACAAAAGCATTCGTTTTGTGCTTCATTTCGATGCTATACTTACTGAGCTTTGATTTTTCGCCTCGTAGATCCTACCGAAAGTCAAAATTCTGTTTTCAGAGAACCCTAGCAGCGAATTGTTAGGTATATGCGCAGGTAGCGTATACTAAGCCCATGTCCCCATGGAGATTCGAGTCGTTCAAAATTGGGCTAAGTCCCGCTTGCGTCATTACAACATTCTTCTTACAGGCAGTCAAGGGGAAGGAGGCAGGATTGGATCTCGGGGAGGAACGAGCGTCTCGGAGATCCAACAACGCCGGGCGAAACCCACACCAGTCCGAATGTGTAAGCAGCAAGTGCGAGAAGATATTGGCCATTATTGCATTGTTCGCTACGCTAACCGTAAAACTATTTCATAGCTCGACGGAACACGTTCTTTCCCAATATGTCAGTACCATTCACCTGGTTGATGGGCAAATGCCATGTTGACAGACGCTCTCTCCCAACTCTCTCCTATTCTCGGACGAAGGAGATTTTTGCTCGGATAATGAAGGCTCGAGTAAATGGTTCAATGCTTGAGGTGCTGATTCAGTTGTTGGGTAAAGATCGCGAAAGGCTCGCTGTGCGGCTCGACACTTTGTGGATTGCATATGCTGGATCAACGAGTTATCGGCGGTACCAGCGCCAAGTTTGACAAGACATTCGCAAAAGCAACAGCGTTTCGTATGAGTACTGGCAGTGGGTGCCTCGGAATCACTAGGATCTGACTTCGGCTCCTGGCAGAGTTCAGCCCAAGATGCAAGAATAGCGACGGGTGAGTCGACCTAAAGAGGTTCTGTAACCATTACTGTATAACAGTAACTAAGCTTAAGAGTAGTTTAGGGGCGCGTAGCGAGCTTTGTTGCACATCTTCCAGCGTGTGTGATAAGCCACACTCTGCCCGTATGCTCGCCACGAGTCGGGCCAGTCCTTGAGTCAGCATCGCGCAGCGTCACACACGCACGTTTTCCGACAATAACGCTACATTTTTACTTCCTATTTACAGCACAGTCTGTGACTCTCGGGCATAACTTACCCCGCCCGCCATCAGGCTTCCCCCGGACATCACGTGACGGAGTTGCACGCTCCACCGACTTAACCGAGACGAAAACGGCAGCTGGTCGTGGCTAGCCGAGCGAACATTCTAGGCTCTAGCCTACCCCCCCTCGCCTCTCTGTGTTCGGCGCTTGCGTAGCTGGACCCCCTTGTAGCGGGCTGTGTTTTCTTTGATGCTAGATGGGGTGCGTCCCCCGGATTCAGGATCATGGGACGACAAATCAACATTTACTGAGTGCTGAGAACTTCGATGCATTTCAGTATATAGAATTTCCACTACAATTGAGCACAATCGAGCAGCTCCGGCCAAGGTCATAGCTTTGACTTTAGTCCAGCTACTACTGAAAGCGACCACATAGGCTGTATGCAGATTCCGTCTTACTCATTAACCGGCGATATCCTTGTATGCACGTCTGTTGTTCTGAGAATCTGCGCAGCCTGATCAAGCTGCCTTGAGGTCGCGGCAGTGGACTACTCCGCTGAGGCTTCTTGCCTCGCCCTACATATGTCAAATGCAGCTGAACTGTCCTAACAGATGATTGTGGTATTCTGATATGTACGTGTGTACGAGTACAAGGTTGCAAGCCCTCTAGATCTTGAAAAGCTGTGTCCTTATATTCTCCTGACGTAGATGTAAGATGATAGCAAGCAACGTTGATGCAGAAGTCTTAACATACCCTGAGAACATCACCATCACTCTTGTAACCCGTGGATGTCCACAGCTTTGAGGGTATTAGTGTGATGACTGACACTTAACCAGCACGACATACCTGTGCATACTGCCATACATTCTGCGTCTTTCCCCGTTCAAATGTCTCGAGGCTAAACGTAAAATATACGCAGCAGTAGGAAACGAGTTGATCCAATAGCTTAAGCTTCGTAACGCACCTAACAATCTCGTATAGCTCTCCAACGGTTATACCTTTATCGTTGTTTTCTTTTACAGCCGTGGTCCAGACCTACGTTTGGTCAATTTGTAGCTGCAGATCACACGAAATTCAAGTGCCTACTCGAGTAAAAAGTCCCGAACGGTTTCCAGGGTATGGGACACTATCTTGGCGTTGGTGGCAGGCCGCCCATGTAAGCTACATGGCCAGTTACAACGCAAGTCAGTCTTTGTCACAACTATCGGCAAAACGTTTTCTCTTACTGCATTTGCTTGAATTTTATCAAAATCGCTTTCGGGCTTCTCAATTTTCTGCCCAAGCTTGGTTTGGGCTATATAAAACCACGGCTTTATCTTGGATTTAAACCGCCACAGCCTCCGTGGTAAATTCACAATCTTCTCTATAAGCTGCGAGGTTCTAGCGCCTCGAAATCCTGCCCCTGCAACCTTGACGCAGTGGTCTAATCATCTTTCAGTACACATTTGATGACTAACATGATTCTGCTTACTTATGATCCTTCCACTCGCACAGCACTGCAAAGAATCCCTGTCAGGCTATGAAAGATAGAGATTATCAAACACGTACATCCATCACGCACTGAAGTCCGTTTGAGGTTATTTAGTTACTCATTTCTCAGTCGTCTTCGGCGCTAGTACTTACGGTCAAGTTTGAGCCCGCTGGTAATCGTGCAAAGAACTCATTTAGCTCCTGCGAACTGTTACTACCATACAGAGTCACAGACTGATACATACTCACTGAGTCGTAAATTTGGGATTCATCCTTGCCTAGGAGGCTGTTGAATGAGGGGGTTGTCACTATCGCTAGCGAAGAGGTTATTAAGGTTCTTTTCCCCCTACTTGCAACGTATATAGACCTTCTTTATAATAAACTTGCCTCAAGTTGAGTTTGTCGTACAGCCAAGCAATTGGCAATTCCCAGGCGTACGGGTCTTTATTAGCGACCAGCAGTTCTTGATCGTTCTCGTCGGCTACTTGCAGAACTTCACGTGTCTGCTTGCCTTGTCCTTCCTCGCTGATTTCTCTTACACCATGTCCCGAAACTGAATAAATCGACATCACATCAGCTTAGGCTTACGTTCACTAGCAGTAGGTACTTACAATAGAAGAAACGATAGTCGCCCCTTTTTGCCCCCTCCACGAGCCATTTCAGGCCATCCCTCTGCTCAGACGGTATCAGTTTTGTGTGATTCCGAGTTTACTAGCATAACCGCACAATGTTTCCTGGGGTTGGTTCGGTTAGACCATTATACAATTCGTTGTGCCCTTCTGCGAGAATACGAATTTCGCCCGGTTGGTAGCCACGCTGCACTAGTTCAAAATTGGTGGTCCAATGATAAAAATAACGGCCTGCAAAGCTAAATACCTAAAGTTTCGTGCACAAGCCTTGCATTGCGCACTGTGTAGGGCATCGCCCTAAAATCACCATGTGTTTTATACATAGGGGCCACCTAGAGTCGGCAAAATCTTTCGTCAGACGAAGCCACGGAAGTAGTACCAGAGCTTACTATCAGAGCCCGACGGTTCGGCCCGGCGCCATGAGTTGCTCTTGGGAGACGCTCGTGTTGTACCATTTGATCTCGTACATACTTTATGTCGGCTAGATCGGCGTCTGGTAGGGGCCCGGCCCGAGACCTATTCCGGGTGGCGCTGAAGAAGCGAGGCGTAGTCAGTCGACCAACAAGGGCCACCGCTGGGCTGCGAAGAGGGACAACCCCAGAGTATCTCATGAACTGGTGACGAAGCATCATGCTGAAAAGATCAAAAGTGGGAGTGCGGGTTCCTCGTGCAGGTACCACAAGTAGGAACGCTTTTATACGTAGATTACTGTGCTTATCGAGGGAAATAACCATCTGTTTCTTCGGACATGATCATTCGCATCGAGGGGGGACTTGGTGCTGTTGTGAAATTCGCCTCGTGAGTGTTTGTTTCGGGGAAAGTTGTAAATTTATCCAAACAAGCCTCGCCCCTGAGTTGCCGTCGCATGGTCCAGGTGGCAGTGAGGGTCTAGGCACTGACCTAGCTCTTTCGGCCAGTAAGCAAAGGATGGGCCCTTGATCTCTGCCGAGTTTCTACATGTTCAATCGATCGAGCTAGTCTAAAGCTTTGGTAGATAGTTTGATAGGGTTCGAACTGGCAATCAACAACACATCTCCGTTCCAACAGACTCGGCGTTTCTATGACCACACGCTATGAACCTAAATGGCTGTCCAGCGCCCTACGAACCGTTCCTTCGTTCGCATTGCTGGAGAAACGGCAAAAATTTTAAGCATTTTACCGATACTACAGTATCAATAAGTGCTGATCTCTGTTAGACCTACGGCCACCACCCTCACCCGTCCATCCGTGCCAACGCTGATACCGCCGTACTGGGTAATCTTGAGGCTGCCGAATTAGAGGCGCACTTGCTAAATGTATACAACTATAATTATATAGCTCCTAGTACGAAACCTGTCTATCCAGTGTACCAGGCTCTCGTAGGATAACTGACACTGGGCGTCCCCTACGCAGGCTGGCTCCAACACGCACAAGATCCGTCACTGAGGTGCTAGACGCTGCAGCCTGCGGAGGCGCCTAGGTTGAACCAAGCTGTAAAATAGTGAGCACTGAACGCCGGTTATAACCTCACTAACGATCACGTGATTTCAATGCCTTTATGTGTCTCTGCGATAGTCACCAAATATATTTTATCGTTCAGTTCTTTTGTCTCCCACCCACCCCCCACCCCCCGGTGTCCGGGCGTCTGATCATACTATCATAGCTCCCCATTTCTCGATCTTATAGTATGTCGGTGCGCCCATAGTAGAGCTAGTTCAGTCTTTCCTTTTTAAGCGCACTGAAGCAAATACTACCATCACATCACCGTTCGCAAATTCTCTGCTATACTACATACGATGCCCTGACACAATCTAACACCGTCTAGGCGTCAAGTATGGGAATATCGGACAGCTGTTTCGCTTCGTCAAGCGCGTTTGTAAGCCCTTCAGCATTCGGATAACTATTCACCGCAGCCTGAATTGCGTCTACGAGTTGGTTCAGAACAGATTTCTTGAGGTCGAACGGGAAATAATTGAAAGGGGGAGCCGCATGCTTCTCGCTTCCATCAAGTTTCTGAGTGACTAGCCACTTAGCAATTGGAGCCATGACGTCCCTCATAAGTGGTGTTACGTTCGCAACAAGCTTCTTCCTGTCATAGCCCGGAGCCCAGCTTTTTTCGATTGTCAGCAAAAGGTAGCAGTACTGCAAGAAGAAACATCAGTCAAAATTCGGTTTAACGAAGAAGAACCATACCGCTGCATCGGATGCCAGCATAGCCTGGGCTAATTGTGAGTACAGAATTTATAGACCTATACGTCGGTGGGTGACTTACTTTTTGTATGTCTCCTGTTATCGCCGATGTGTTGGGATTTTCGATGGTAGCGTAGTGAGGAATGCTACCGTTGTCTGCATATATTTTCTCAAGGTTCTTGAATTTTGTCCAGTGGGAAGGTTTGTGTTGGCCGCCGTCAACGCTTTCGGCCCCTTCACCCTGTTCTTTGATCAGTGTCAGAGCTTTCTTTGCACTGCTAAGGTCTGTTATTGCGTGCAAATCAGGAGTGGGGTAAACATGATCCTCCCCATATGAGAACTGCCTGTTCTCTGTGCTAGGGTCAAACAGTTCAGGCGACCCGCCAGCCAGACGCTTCAGCCCTGGTATTCAACATCTAAGCAACCACTCGAGTACCACCGGCATCACCGAGCCTTACCTGCCATGAGATCGTTATAGAACTCGCCGATAGTAGGATAGTCCGCTGCTAAAGGTGGGCCTTGGGGATGCTTAGGGACAGGGAGGGGCCGTTCGATCTGGCCAAAAGATATTAACGCACTCGGATTATTAGACTTTCAGCTGCGCTCACCTTGACAAAGGACGTCATAGCAGCATGATTTGGTGGCCAAAGATTCATCATGGTCTTCTCGTAGAATATTCCGCGGGGATATGTTGGCGTATAGTCTACACCATACAGAATTGGTTGAAACCCGAGTGCACACGACAAGTTCCCCGCTAGTGCCATGTGAAGCATTTCCTCTAACACGATTCCTGCGGGAGCTAAGCACGGAGAGGTACATGTCTAGTCGATAGACCTACCTCGTATCGTGCTAACCGCACCATTCTGATCATCGTCCTCCTTTACGGCATACATCGGGAATAAATACATTGGGATAGTATGAAGCTCCAAAAGTACTGCGGTTTGACAGTGCTTCTCGAGAACAGTCTTGTCCCAGGCCTTGATGGGAATACGGCCAGGCGGTGTGTAGCCAGACGATTCAGATTGAGGGTCAGACATTGTGAAAGAGCAACCAAGGAGGGAATGCTAACCGTATTTTTTGAGCCATGTCTGTTATAACAACCACAGAGCTTCACGAGAATAGTCGAATTAATGCGCATATTGTCATTGGTTGGCTACGATAGGATCTTGACCACGCGGCGTTGTGAAAGAGCTGCTTGTGGATTGGCCGATGCTCATACCCGGCTTCTGTCAGATTTTGGAACCAGTCAGGTGTGCCCTGCCCTGCGTGATTTAATGAAACATGTGGACTTGGGTTCTGGAGAAAACACGCTAAATCGGGCTATCCCTCGATCAACAATCTAACAATAATTCGTTCGTATCCTCTCCTCTGGTTGTGGCTTTGACTTGTAAGTCCCACGTTGAAATAATAAATGTATAATTCAGGGTCACACCGCAGGTTTCGTTGTTACCTTTTTGGGCACAGGTACCTTTACGTGTCTTGGAGTCTTTTGTGATCTTCGGGATCTTCCACCGCGAGCCTTGGAGCTCTCAAGTGTTATTCGGCGATTGCCTGTTTCTGTCTCGGAAAACAGTCTTCACGTACAGTAACGTCTCGAGCCGGACATTTCATCACGAAGCCGTCATCATACCTGCGCGCTTTATATGCGGCTGATATGCGCTGATGTATGCTGATATAGGCTGATACCTTGCATGCAATCACGTGCCAGTGCTGATAAGGCGCGCAGGTATGATGACGGTTCCCTGATGTTGGGGCGGCCTGGCTACTATAGAGGCAATTGAATATCAAAAAAGACCAAGACAGGCGAAAAGAAAGCACCGGTGATTCAGAGAATGTAACTGCTGTAAACCGATAAACGGATGAACGGAGTACGTGGGTGAACGATCTGGTCATAGCCACTAAGATTGCCATGTTAAGCCAGTCATTTTGTTCGCGCTAACCTGCGATGACCCACAAGTTTGAATTTATATGCATTGTGTACTAATTCTACAGACGCTGACCGCAACCCACGGCGTGTACAAAGTAGTAGAAAATTTTGGGCGCCCGAGAAGAGGATGGCGTTTAGTTCGCCAGAGCAGGGACTACATTGAAATATAACAGCACTACAGACTGTACTGAACCATCCCCCCCTTAGGTTTGTCGCTGTATTGCGCCAGAGCGCCGACATTCCTTTGTCGATAATCCCCACCCCGAAGATCGAGTGGGTGTCAAACTGAAAAGTGGCCTCGAATTGAGGGACATCATACCAAGGAGGGAAGAGATGTCCAAAAGCCAACCTGACCGGGGTCGTTTTCTTTGTCGATAAACGCTCAGCCACAAAACCCTTGAATGCGGATCTGAATCAATATCGTATGTTAAACAGGCGCGCGCACTCCAAGGCACTGAACCCAAGACCTTGGGCTGGTTGTCAGCAACGGTCGGAAATATTTTTCAATTCTCGGCCGCGATGAATGTTGCGTGGGACAACCTCGACAATAGATGAATTATACTCCTCATATCCACGATGGGCGGGCAAATCTCAACGAGGCCAAACAATTTGACGCTCTCTTGCCAAGGCTACCGCCCTGGATGACTGCCCCATGTGAACACCGTGTGCGATAGCCTCTCCAGGGTTCATTCCATTCCAGAGCTTCTTGCTCGAGTGCGCCCCACTAAGTCAACGGACCTTCGGGATACGGGTCGAACCGCCGATGAAATCATTCTGTGCGAACTTGTTAGCACCAAGCGAGCGCAAGAGAAGGGAAATGCACCTACGCGTCTGTAAATGGTACGCTAACACAAGAATAACGTTTCAAAAAGGCGAACGCGCTCACAAGTTCCTTGAATTCGGACCTTTTTTAGCCTGAATCATCAGATTTCCGTCCTTCTGAAAAATCTTGAAAGCTGGTTCTATGGCGTACTCAGATTTCGCAGTCGTCGTACTCGCGGTTACTGGGGCATGTGGCGTCGAAGACCGTCCGGGACGGGCGAGTTTAAAAGGCGGCCATGGCTACAGTTCTGATACTGTGTCAAGAAGTATCAGCCCTGCATATGTCTCGGGTGATAGAAGTACGCGATTCACAGAGTCGTGCTCGAATCAATACCAATAATGTTTGGTATCCCTCAGCGTGGTCAGCACGGAGCTGTGATGGCATGAACTCTCACGTTGGCCCCAGTAGTGGAACACTGTAGGGAGGGTTTGATGCGCGACTGAAAGTGAAAGCTGGAGCACCTGGGATAAGAGCTGTTGGCCGCAACTCAACTTGCCGCTAGAACTACTAGCAAAAGCACGCTCACCCAGTATTTGCAAGATGAAGAACGCCCGTTTCAAACTCGGAAAGCTCGTACTCAGTTCAAAAGAGGTGCAAATATTTATAGATTGGCAAGCGACACCTAAAAGAACAGCCCTGACGCCGTCGTCGGTGCACAAGTTTGCGTCGCGCTGTTGTGATCTGATTCTTTGGCACTAGCTTACATCATCAATTTAACAGCTCTGCACGTGACGCCAAGGGTTTCTGAAGCAAGCCCGAAGGCGCTGAGTACCAATATTGTAACTTGTTAGAACCAAGGGAGATGTGCGTGCACGTCAATGCAGCTTCCTGTGACATCTATTCACTCGGGTACAAGCCTATTGATGTGCCCGTACCGGGCTGTACACCTTGCTTGCTTGCCAAGAGAAAACCTGCATAACTAACAACATAGGCAAACGTAAAACATTGATTTGTAATGTAAGCGAGCTAGCGCATACAGGTAACAGAACTTCAAGCACAATCAAATCAGACGTAAAGAGCGAGCAAAGTATACAGAAAATAAACACGATTTGGTAGGAGGCATGTTATATGGAATCAGCTTCTGTACGAAGTAAGATTAGGCACTGACTACAATTAACCAATAGACTACTTTGAACGATCACTTACTAAAGAATGACCGCGGGGCTCGAAAAGAGAAAGCGAATTAACCTGCCCGAAGTTGTCGAGCTAGCAGTTGGCATGGAGGTTATGGTCACCTACAACGTCGAAACAGAGCTAGACGTTGCTAATGGGGCGCGAGGCGTAGTTCAAGAGATCATTATTGACCGACGGGAACAAATCCTCGACGCACTCACCGAATCGCCTAGGGAGGTAACTCTCACATATCCCCCTGAATGTGTCCTCGTCAAGCTCAATCGCACCAAGGCCCATACACTTCCAGGATTGGGGCCAGGAGTTGTGCCAATTATCCCGATGGAACGAGGATACGAAATATGCTCCCGGGATGGAACTCACAAACGGGTTTTGAGACGTCAGTTACCTATAACGGCAGCTTACGCATTCACCGACTACCGCTCCCAAGGACAAACGATTGCACATGTCATTGTCGATATAGCCCGGCCGCCATCGGGGGGACTTGCGCCGTTCAATGCCTACGTCGCTTTATCACGCAGCTCGGGTCGAGGCTCAATCCGGCTACTCCGCGATTTCGACGATAGCCCGTTCACAAAAACCCCTTGCGAGCTGAAGCTCGAAGATGAAAGACTTCAGAGCCTGAATACTGAGACAAAACGAAGATGGATGTTGGGCGAGACTGTTTGGGAACATCCAGAAGACGGTACTTACTTAGCAAACTCGTGATCTAGATACACTTTTTAGATGTTGTAGTCTGCCTAGATTATACATAATTATTATGTGCACTGGTCCAAATGTGCACTGGTCCAAACAAATGCCCCACAAGAAACGCAAACCGAGAATAGGAGCCCGCTTGATGAACGTATCTATCAATCGTCAAATAAACATAATTTGTTAAAGCCGATGAGCCGCAGCACTTGAAGTTGACTTCGAGCGCGCTGCGCTCTGGAATCTATTGAGGAAGGGTCTGATTACAAGTATGGGCCCTTGGACCCCTCATTTTTTGATGCGACAATTGTGGGGGGGGGGGAAAGACCTTGGCAAGCAAGGTGACTTAAATCGCTTGAACTTACCAGGACGCCAAGTACGTCCAGCACCAGTTGCGTAGGCTCAGGAAACACGTTGCCCAGCACGCAGTGGCTTTGTATTTTTATCCTCAGCTAGCGTATCTCACGAATTAATCGGTCTGCATGCTGGTCTATGTCACTGTGCATACTGTTTTCTGAGTGGTAAGCCAACGAGAAGTGAGAGACCGTTTATGGCTCACAACATGCACTCGGTGAATTATGCGCAGACAAACATACGGCGGAGTAATGCAGTCCAGTATAATCAGTTTCTCTGCATCGTCCGTTAGACTTAAAGCGCATATATTATGCTACTAGCCACCAAACTAAGTGGCCATTGGTATCTCTTTATTCTTCTCTAACGCTGATTTAGAGCTCAAGGTTCAACCGGCAAGCGGCCACAGTCAGAACACGGCTATTACCCCGCTGACGGAACTCACTGAATACTTAACATAATATGTGCCATAGGACTAAGGTGATGAGAGGTGTTTGACCGCCGAGCTAGGTAAGTAGACTGACATTGTCCAGAGGCATTGGCGACCGATGCCGTACTACGAGCTCCAATGTGGTCCACAATGAGCCGAACTTGGCTTCTTTGTACGCCCAGATATATGTAAGACACATTTGTAGCGTATCATAAAGACGTATGCCCTGGAATCGCTAAATCAGGAGGGGTGTTCGACCTGGGCGCAGTGTGCAAAAATGGAAGTCACATTTTTTTTTGTAATATGCTGAAACAAGTATTAGATTGCACTGCGGGAAGTCGCAGGATTTTAACTAACTCCGATGGACTCTATCGGATTTTCTGACAGTCCACGCGGGATTATCGGGGAGTCCCGTCAAAATACGAGTCCAGGCGAGTCCATTTTTGCTTACCTGCCGTGGTTTTGACATCGCGTTTGGACCTTAGAAGGTTCTTTCAGGGACTTAACTTAGGTCCGGGACCGAAGGAAGTCCCTCAAAGGAGTTCAATTAAGTCCAGACTGGAGATATTGATCAGCTGCAAAATCAAATTATATGAAGTGTGTAGAATACATGAGTTACATCGTTGGTACAATACAAGTATATGTATTCAGTGCAGTCGATGGATGGGTACAAAATAGTATAAGAAAATACGAGTTACAGCACTGAAACACCATTCGAAACAAGTGCGAGCGTGATAGCTGGCCTTTACAAGAGGGTTGCGTGCGAGTATGAGCTGACATGATACGAGGATGTGAGAGATCCTGGAGTAAGGAAGCGAAGCGGGCCAGCGGCAGTGAACCTTTGTGTTCCGTACGGAAAGCTGCTTGTATCGCCACTCCGCCCCTTTCCCCAAGAGAATAGACGAGCCCACCACGCCAGTACGGTTGACGGGAGCGCGCGGGATCCGCACGCTGGTACCGACGCTCACGGTTGAACGTGATTATAACCGATGCGCGCATCAACGAAATGACCAAGTCATTGGACGCAAACAACATGTCTGCGGCGTAAGGGACCCACAGACATCGGGCGCGTAGAGCGCGGCCGTACCGTGGCTGGTCAAGCCGCGTTCTCTGCAGTTTAGGCGGTTGTAGCCCGGTTGATGGGGCCTGTCGGGTGCAGCAATTCGTATATGTGCTGCAGCGCAGATGCGCACGCACGTCCTGAGCCGCGGGATGGCTGCACAGGTCTGGTCGAATTGGGCAGCAGCGGGTCTTGGACTACGCATGAGCGTGGCGATTTTCGGTCTCGTGCCATGTTGGCACGAGTAGGGGATCCTACACATGTGTTGTTGGGGCGGGTTGGAGGGGGTGGCGGCGGCGCACTCGTCGTTTGTGCGCCAAGCGTAGTGTCCCCGTCGCGCGGCCGCCCTTTCCCTCCACAATTAAGTTCATCAACGGAGGCTGCACCTGGCTTTGGTCGCCATTTCGCCCTCGAAACCTCGAACGTCTGCGCGCGCGCTCGCCTGTTGCGACAAATACGGCAGCCGCAGACGAACCTGTGATCCAACCTAAACTGGGAGGTATAGGCTGTGGCTGGTTTGAATGCGCGAGCGGATTTTGGGATTGGGTGTGATTCGCCCAATAGACATGCTCCGCTGCAATTTGCCCGAAGATAACATCGGCTGCTGGACGACCAGGCTTCTGTTCCTGCTCCTGCTCGTTGTAATCCAGGTCTTTGTTGAAGGGCACGATACTCGTACCGGGCGCACGCGCGCCCCATTGGTTCTAAGGTGCGGGGGGTGGTGGACCAGGAACCTGGGCTGGCTGCTGGACGTAGTTTTTGTGCGACGCGGACCGGCCACGTCCATATAGCTGCTCCTCGTGTGAATAAGGTGGAGTCGCGCCGGGTGCTGCTCGCGTCGTCGTTTGCCCCCACGGACCGCTCGGTGATTGCATCGGCACAGGTGACAGGCATGTACAAACGGGGGAACCTGTCACTCCGGTGCGGCCAGTGGAGACACGCAGAACCAGTTCGAGGGGTAGTGGAGTAGTGTACGAGCGTGGTTGGCGGGAGGTATCCGGTATGCCTGACTGGGGCGTTACGCTTTGAGCGTGGGGACGTGGAACACGGGGCGCGTGTGTCGCTGCAGTGTACCGGGTGTCGTCGGGCATATACTCGGCAGATCGCTTAGTTACGGCCCATTTGGCGGGACTTGCTAATAACGGCGGCACATGTTTGCGTCTGGGCGCGGACGCGTTGCTTGTCCCATAACGAGGCGGCCGTAGGGTGTGGGAGGTGGTCCGAAGGGGCGGGATTGCCAAACCGAAGCAGGGGCAGCGGTGCGAGTCTGAGCGCCGAGGGACAGCAGAAACCAGAGTAGCAGCAAGTAATGACTGTCACTTCAATCGGCAGCGAGTGAGACTACTGCAAAGGTGCGAAAAACGGCTAAGTTGTGGTTGTGTTGCGACCCTGAGCGGCGTATCACGTGCCATCTTAGTTCGGCCAATCCCTGACCTTGTTCGCCGCCACCCCGCCCGACTGACAACAGACAACCCCAACCACTCAACACGGTTCGTCTACCTCTGCAACATCCCAGTCTACCACAACTCTCGCTCTTGCATATTTCTTCGCTTGCTCCCTCCATCAAACTTGCCTTCACCCCTATTCTTGTGCTTGCTCTCGCGCCTCAAGAGCTGATTCCCGCCGCTAGTGTTCCTCCCAGCACCAGCCCTTTACGACTCCGCTTCTGCTGCCCAAGTTGGCGACAACAGTCATGAACGGCTCCAACATCTTATCAAACAAGAGACCGATCGTATCCACGCCGCGATGATCGAAAACAGACCCGCCAGTCGACTTCGCCTGAAGAAAGCGAGTTTTCGGAACACAACATCGATTAATGTACCGTCGAGGTGTACCGCCAGTCAGAGATGCGCACCACAGGCTTAGACATAACGGTAAGTCAAGCGCGCGTCACAACTGTTCCGCCCAGCCCTTACTGTCTCCCGCTTCAAGCCCTATGCGCACCAATACTCGCAATTGCTCAGTGCGTACCGTATGTGCATGACCCACCCGATCTTCCACGCGCCTATGTGCACCAACTTGTCCAAGTAGTCGTGTCACTGACTGGCTCACTCACCTGCATACACAGCCGGTGCGTACAGCCGTTCTTACGCTCAGGCCTTGCTAACCCATACAATGAACCGCAGTCTTGCCCTTGCCGACGCCTGCTTTCTCGCCCTTACGTTAAACGGTTTGCTTTCCCTTTTATGGCTTCTGTACTTGATGATACAGCGTGCGTACCATTGTGACGCGCTCCCTTAGACTTCACTCTCGCCTTTCGTTCGAGTGCGCTACGCCTTGAAGCACATCTTGTGAGTCCGCGCCCTTTTCTTGTCCACGCCTGCACTCACCCACCCGCCCTCTCGTGCACACTTCAACCGGTGACGCCAGGTGGCGACGGCGAGTAGACCGCTCCCCACAATGACCTATATCCACCCCCCGCACCTCAGCACCTCCTTCGGCAGGCAGGTGCTTGGAGCGCGTCAGTTACGGTGACGCACGAATATCCCTTCACAAGCGGATGTTTTTTCTCTCTATGCTTTATTTTCACTTGTCAACGTTCACGATGCTGAGGCTTACGATGTCAGTATTTATGCTCAAATTGATATCATTTTATGCGCATACACCCAGTGGAACGAGTGACCTGGACAGCATGGACTCGGATAGTAAAGTCCACGAGTGCATAAGTGAGAAGTCGATCAAGAGGACTAATTGAAAGTCCTATTAGACTACTACCTGTGGACTTTCGGCAAAATCCCTGGAGTATCTTAAAATCCAGAGCAGGACTTCTCGAAATCCACTGGACTTATTTAGCGGCCAATTTGTGGACTGAAACGGCAGTTTTGGGACTTAAGAGGACCCTTCCGGACTTTTTTGTGTTAGACGTTGATGTTTCTACGCTTGAATTGAAGCCCTGAAAATGGACTTCTAGTAAGTCCTGGCGGGCCCGAATATAAGTCCTGTCGAGGACTTCATTCAAATCCCCGCAGGGACTTAGCTGAAATCCCGCGACTTCCTACAGTGTTGGTTCGACATGAGTTCCTACTTTATTGAGGGAACCCGGCCTCCCTTTTTCCGTTGGGACTATGAGTCTACATATACTATTCTTCAGAGCTCTTCGGAGCTCGACTGATCTGGCCGATTCTCTTAGACTGAGAAAACGGTAACCGAGAAAGTACGTTATTGAATATCAGTGTATCCTATTAGTAGAAAACTATATATTAAAGACAACTGACACCTCGTAAATACACATGAGCTTTATTACTTGGTACGTCTGGCCCAGAACGAGCTCCGAAACATGGACCGACTATAGTAATAATCTTTGTGTTTCTCATAATCTTTTCTTACCTCCTCGAATATTTTTGTGACCGACGCGATATCTGCTGGCCCAGCTGAAGTAGCGCAGCCCATGGTCTGGTTCGCCAACATAGCCCCAACTGACAAACCTTCGCGTAGAGCAGTTATCATGCCCTGGGATGACAATGGATCGAACGCCATCGCCGCATCTCCGACGGCGCACCAATGGTCCTCCTGACTACCAAAAGGCTTAAGGAAGGACGTTCCAGCACTGGTGCATCGTGGATAGTTTGCTTTTGTACCAGACATCGGGCGGTAATCGTTTCTGACAATGGTCTGCGAGATATACGTCGTGTCTTGATGGAGCATCTCCAAAAAGATATCCTTGTTCCGAGCAGACTTTGCCGCCGCGTCGCAGTCGTCGGTGTGAAATGAAACAAGCCGCCGTTGATCAGGGAGTCGGGAACTGTACCACCAGCCGGCTTCTGACGCCTCGATGAGAGTTCGACTGTCTCGGTCCAGGTTGGTTGTAGCAAACACGACGTAAAATGCGAGTAAGGCATCGAGTTTAATTGTTTTGGCTCCAACCTAGCATATATCTGAGTTTCTTAGGGCTAGCGAACCTGTGTGGCACAGCGTACCTTTCGGGCGACGGATGCCTGCCTTCCGGAGGCGTCGACCAGCCATTTTGAACGATACGTCTGAGCCTCCGCTTTCTCTGAAGTCACGACTACAGCCCACGTTCCATCCGCATTCTTCTCCACGGAGCTACAGGTACCTTTGACTAGTGCGCAATCCTTGGCTTCCCGGTTGGTACAACATGAACGGACCTGTTCCCTCAAGGATTCGTCGAATGCAGGGCGGTCGAGATGCCAACCGGCACCGTATGGGTTCATAATCGAGAACGTCTCTTGTAGATCAGGAGACTCCCAAACAGAGGCATTGCCTGCGCAGCGTGTATGTAGGCCTTGAGTAGTGTCCCGGGACAAGCTTTCTGATACCAAAGGAGATAGTTGATAAAGAACCTGGTTGGCTCGCGGCGGCAAAGTCTCTCCGATCTGCTCAGATTGATCAGTATGGTACTAAACCATGCCCATGGATGTGCGTACCTTGAACTGCGTGGGATCGGTGTTGTCCACAAGCAGAAATGAGGCCTGAGGCGCGTTGCCTGCAAGCGACAAGGCGGTAGCACAGCCAGCCGGTCCACCGCCGACAATGATCACTAATATAACGGGAAATACGTGAATAAATGACAGTACATAGAACTCATAAGCTTACCATCAAACGAATTCATTGTAGGCTAGTTGGGATAGGGGACTAAGAATTGCGTTGTCCTTATGAACTTGACTCGCCCCGCAGGTCCTAGGCAGGGCATCGTACTCCAGATTACTCCCGTATGCTCTGTATATCTCGTCAAATTGGAGAGTGCACCAATCAGTGGATTTTAGTTTGACATCACGATATACAATCAGGTCTCTGGAAGCATCGAGAACCACTCCGCGCTCCGGCTTTTGCCGGAAAACGTATGACTGATGAATCGAACCAAAGCAGAGGAAGCTCTAGCCGCATCCCATTTATCCGGTCTCAGAGCCGAAACATCAGGTCGCTCGATGATCAGATCGCTTGTTCCTAGTGGCTAGATCACGGGTGACCACAAGATGTCAATGGCGCTTGTATTTGGGTTGTTTACTCGGGCCACGACTCATATCTTCCACCCCACGTCTCCAACCCACTGCCCTTCCAATGCGAGTTTTCGTTGCTTTCATAAAATGTAGCCGTTGACGTTGGCAGCACAGCCCTCGTATGGGACTTCGCCTCGTTTCACCTCCAGTGCTGGCGAGCGCACGGGCAGCAACTAGTGTCGCACGCGACTCACACGGGGACAGTTTTGTCATTTTTGGTCATACGACAATGGTTCAATACTGATTGTCCTGATTTGATATGCTCGAAGATGAATCGGAATAGCATGAAGCCCTGACGGTGCTGCACCTTCACGACATGAGCGCGGGTCCCGATTTAGCGCCAATGTGAGTCCTCGGACCCTGTCTAGTTTTTGAGCCAGCCGAGCGCTCTGTGCAGATCCGCTTGCTAATAGCTGGCGAATTGGCAAGCAGAGATTGGCTCTCCTCGATTTCAAACTTGCTGCAGCAACTGGCTTAGCGATGTACCTCCGGTCCTGTAATAGATATTTGGGAGCTGATCTCAAACGAGTGAACGCGCACTCCAATATTTCACACGGCATTTTACGTCGTCGCCATATGCGCATGAATGCCCTCACGCTGCTTGAGGTCTTCTGAGACTCTCGGTATACACGACCGCGAGTTTTCGAGCCTCAAACTCCCGTCTTAAACTCACTCATCTGCCTGTGGCTGTAACCATGTGGTACTGATTATACATTATCCTATATTGGCTAAAGGCGACTTGCAGGTCATTGTTATGTGTAAAGCATGCATGGATAAATGAATAAGTGTATCGTATTAACTGGAGGGTAATGTCATATGCCTGGTTGGTCAATTGTCGATACAGGGTCAACGAAACTTAGCATTTGAAGACGTTGCCATATATTGACTAGACGATTGTGTATGTACATTTCATTAGTTCGGATCAAGCAGAGACGGTTGGGAAAGAGCCGTAGGTACCCATAACCGTTGGGCGTGAGGAGATGTTAGGAGCCCGAAGAACTGGCCCTGCCACCCTACGTTTATAGCAGATTCATTTCGTTATTCATTCCATCCCTTGAGGGTGGAGCAACGTGTTTTAAACGCCTCTTCTACTAAGATCTCGCGATCCTTTTTACCCCTAGAACTTCGCCAAACAGAGTGAGGTTGTCAGTGTGCCCACGCGCTCGTACATTGACAAAGACACACAACTTAGTAACCAGCGGGACGGCGCGGGCATTGGAAACCACCGACGTCCGTAGTGAGATTTTTACCAAATGTCCGGTCCTTCCCGTGTATTATATGCCGACTTTTTTCATACCATAATCTATCGGCTGACCGGTTCCAGGAGGTGTATAGCCTGACCTAGGAGTGAGATTGGAGCCATCCCCCAAGGAACTCTCGTCTCGAACTCTTGTCTCAGCATGACTGTCAAACCGGAAGATATCAAATTTGTTGACATTTTTCCACCTATCAACGTCGCTCGAGTGGGAGGAAAGTAATATACCTACTCAGGGGAATACTCACGACTGATCAAGATGTACAGACTCGAACGAGTACTTCATTAGCTCTGAAGTTCCCGGCGTTGAGCCGATTCCTGAAGCTCAAGACATTAGGCCAAGTCTTAATTCTCCTGGAAGTGAGTCCACACGCGAGGGCGGGTTTAAAGATAAGGACTACAAGATCAGGAAGCAGGTAAACAGGCTCTGTATCCACCGCATATGATTGCTAAAGGGCACTCCCACCAACATAGGCTGCTCGCTTCAGGGTGTATGCGTTTGACAAAGACTCGAAGCCTCTTGGAGAAATCACCAGTGAAAACTACTCCCTGACCTGGACTGTACACGTAGCGAACAAAAAGGCGGCATGGGTAGTATTCCGTGGCAGGTACCAGAATGAGACGTGGCGGCTACGCAATAAAGACGTCCAGGGCTGGGTGGGTCGAGATAAATTACAAATCAGGCTCTATGCTTACAAGTCCAAAATAAACAGCCATCGGAGACTGACCGGAACTACGAGTATACAAACACCCGAACCAAGCTGATCATTGATTCTGGAGAGCAAGTGATCGAAGGCAAAGACGCCGAGCCTGTCGCTCTGCAGGGAGAGTTTCAAGGAAGTCTCGACTCCCCGATAAAAGTGCAGCTCGGTGAGCTACGTACCGATGAACATGGCCGCTTGCTTGTTCTGGCCAGTGATGGGCACTCGTTCTCTGTTCGGGGTGACCAAGAACTTAACTCTGAATTCGACAGTGTAGATTGGGTTTGTGTTCATTCTATCAGCGTTTTAAGGTGTCTACAACAGCTGAGGAATTATTTTAGGTGGATAATATGTGCGACGGAACCATCCGTGTTACTGTCAAATCAAACTCCCATCCCGAGTAAGGAACTCATCTACGAGTTATGTTCATTCGTTGCACTAACTTATACTCCTATAGGTTGACCATCCCTGTTAAAAATAGAGCAACGATCATCACTGCTCCCCCGAGGTTCGCGTCCGGGACCCACTGTCCAACGACTTTATATGATCTCATCGAGAATATCTACGCGCAACAACCTGGAGGGAATGGTAACGATGGCGAAGTGGTCTACTACCGTGATATCTACCCGCTCTTCAAAAGGATATACCTACTGTCTTGGACAAATAAGCATGCTAAGAAAGCTGCTGGCCACGGTACGAGGACCATGTCAAGGTCACAACTTCAACTGACAAGTTCTCAAAGGAGCCGATAATATGGACTATTGGGATAGCCCCGACTTTTCGGACCCTGCAGCAAGCGAAAACCCCCGTAAAACGCTCTTCGGGAAAATACGGCTTTATGTCGACGAAGCAAGTGAAACAAACAGGCAGGAGCGAGACCAACAAGCCAAGGCTAAGTTTATGCCTCGTCTTGCTGGAGACGGCGGTGAGACGGAATGTTTGACCTGACACGTTGGCGCAGTCATCTGATTCGAGTCACTACAGGGGACGCTACACCCGGCGAGCGGAACACCTGGCAATCCTTAACGCAGCTGCAGTATGCTCGACTGAAAAAGTGGTCGCAGGGACAGTTCACCACTGGGCAACAGGATATTCCGTACCCTTCATTTGATAAAATCCCTCTCGAACTACAACCAGACGCTCTGACCCGCTCAGCGCTCGAGTGGTCAGTTGGAGCTGCTTTGTATCCCGGCATCGAAGTTTTCTGGCACGCACAGTTCGCACACAGCTACTTGCCAATTGATGAGCATAACCCAACCGGTAAGTATCGATACGCTGACACCGTAACACCTGGGGATCTTGGAAAGGGACTGTGCCTTCCGTGGCAATCGGACTTTAACATGTGCAGTACAGACTGGTGCGGAATACTTTACCAAAGGACTGAAATGCAGACTGACATTAACTCCTGGACTAGGTGGCCATCGGTATATATATATTCTACCCGCACAGCCAATCGAACACGCAGTTGATTCATAACTTTAGGTTCGACCGGATGATGTAGTAACCGAAAAGTATTACCAAAATGTGGCAAACGTCACTCCGCCGCCCCAGCTCGCTACGAGTCTAACGGCGCGTGTGCCATGGGCCCGAGGTAATTTGAGCTAATTTGCTACCTAGCCAAGCTAAGATAGATGGCTGACGTTGTTTAAAGGCATTGAGGGGGAAACACTACAGGCCAAAAACTCAGACATGGTTCGGAAGTGGACTAAACTTGGCTTCGTTGCGCGCCAGAGATATGACCAGGAACCAGACAACCGCGAGGTCTTGGTTGAAAGGCAACGTGACCCGAACTTCCCGCCCCTTAACTAGCCTCAATCCCCATGAGATGGAGCAGCCGTTTAGGTTGACCATCCGGTTTGCGTGTAAGCTGTAACAATTAAATTGAACATAAATTGATGTGTATTGTATTGAATTGAGGTGTGGTTTGACGTGAGCTTGTATTGAGGTCTTCGCTCATTATGCATATACACGGTCTATATAATGCCAGAGATACACGTGATGCAACCCCTATCTATCGGCTCCGCCCAACATGATGATGTACATTCACCTCGCGACATACACAGTCACGAGATATCCCTCAGATGACGAGACGATTTTTCATTAACTTACCCTGGGATGACCACAAGTCAAGAGAACGCTACGCGACTGCTAGGGTCGGAACATACCGTGGTTGCTATATCCTCGTATCCTATAGACGTCCATAGCTTCAGAGTATCAGCGTCATCTAGAACCTCTTGTGATATTCAACCGGCGCAACGTACCTGGACATACTGCCACGTGTTCTTCTTGATGCCCAGCTCAAGTGTTTTGGAACTGAAATACATTAACTTGAACGAGTGAATACGGCAAGCCTAAGATTTGTGACCCACCTAATAGCATTATATAGATCTTCGATAAGCATAGTCCTATTTGTATCCTTGTCGACAGCCTCGGTCCAGAGCTATGCTTGATTAGTTCATAAGTTCGAATTAAACAAAGCGTTCATGCTTACTCGAGTAAAAAGCCCCGAACGGTTGTCAGGGTGCGGGACACTATCTTGGCGCTGGTGGCAGGCAGCCCATGTAAGCTACGTTGGATTTCGTAATAAGCCTCAGTGATACACACACTTTTAATAAGCACGTTATTACCACATTCGCTCTAATGCGATCCATTTCGCGCTCCTCCAAGGGGATCTTTTCCTCCATCGTGATTTTAGGGGGGCATATCCTTTGTACCACCCTATGGGGCACACCCTGGATCACGTCTATTATACTCTGGAGCTTTCGTTGCATGCTGTGAGCCTTAGCGCCTCGAAACCCAGCTCCCGCGATTTTGATAGAGTTGTCTAGTAATGAGCCCCGTTCAAGATAATCTCAGTCATAAGCGATATATGACTTGCTTATAATTCTGCCGCTTGCGCAACACTGTGAAGGGTCTTGTTCAGTCAAGGGAAGCAACGAAAACCAATCACTCACGTCGATTATACACTAAAGCTCGTCCAAAAGCGCTGAGCCATAGATGTCTTAATCATGCTCGGCGTTAGTACTTACGGTCAAGTTTGAGCCCACTGGTAATTGTGCAAACAACCTGTTTAGCTCCTACGAGTAGTTGTATCTTATGGAGTGACAAGCCTATGCATACTTACCCAGTCTTCAATCCGGAAGTTAACCTCGCTAGTTCCGTCACGGTTCAGTCTTGTAGAGAGCGTTGTAATTAAAGCTAACGAAACACCCGTCAACTGTTAAGCTTTGGCCTGCCTATAGCGCATACATACATTCTTTGTAGTAAGTTATCTCGCTCTCCGAAATAACTTGCTTTAAAGGCCACTCAGTAGGTGGCCACTTGCTAGGCTCTCTCCCACGAGCAAGCCGTTCCGTATCGTTACTATTTGGTTTACCGCCCTCATTAACCCATCGTGCCTGTTTGCCTTGCCCCCGCTCGCTAGGTAGTCTTCCGCCGTGTCCGGAAACTGAATAAACAATCATCAAGTCCGACATGGGCTCATATCTACCAGAACAGGTACCAACAATAGAAGAAACGATAGTCACCGGCTTGTGTCCCCTCGACCAGCCATTTGAGACTGTCCAACTATGTTAATAACGTCAGTTCAGCGTTGACTCGAACTGCTTGAGAATGATAACGCACGACATTTGGTCGAGTTGGGTCAGTAAGACCATTGAATTCATTGTAACCATCTGCGAGGATGCGGATATTACTCGGCTTGTAGCCACGGCGCACTGATTTGAAAGGATGAATTATCTAATAAATAAGCACCTGCAAAGTTGAATACCTAGTGTCTGGTGCATAAGTCTCGTGTCCCGCACTGTGTAAGGCATACGCCCAAAAATGTGGGGTCCTATATGTATACGGGCATGATCCTCATACCGTGGGGCTACCTAGCGTCGAGAGCATGTTTACTAGGCGGCGCCATTATGGAAACGTTACCAAAACATACTATCAAAGCTCGACGACCTGTAGACGATTCGTGTTTCCTTTTGCTTCTGAGGCGGTCGCCGTTGAATATCCCTTGTCCAACATATTCTATGTCCTCCGGAGTGGGCTCCGGTAGCGTCTCTTCCTCAGAGGCCAACAGCCACGGTAAACTAAGCCTGACATTAAACGCGCAATTCGGAGTTGTGCTGAACAAGCGAGGCAAATTTGGTCGAGCAGCGGGAGTTATCTTCGGACCGTGAACAGAGTGAATTCTAGAGCATCTCGTGAACCAATGAGAAAACATTTTGATGGAAAAGTTAAAAAGTGGAACTGCACGAGTGCAGACTATAGGAATTTTGCCCAAATCAGTATAAGAGGTAGCAGAGTTCTTGAGTGGAGCCAGGTCTTAGGTAGAGTCGGAAAAGACCTCGTTCAGCTAAGCGATCTGACCGGCTTACGAGTACACTTGTAACCCTAGAGGGCTCGTGGGCACGTGCTCCCCTTGACACCTTATCCCCACTTTTGTAAAACTGATTACACCTAGACCACCAGCGCTCACGCTTTCAGGGCGGTTTTTGCCTAGGAATACATAAACAGTCTTGAAATGATGATGATATTTATAGACGACGTTAGCTGACTAAAGCCTGATTCACCGCGAGCTACTACAAGCAGAGTTAATTTGACGTTGTTGTGGCGGAATTTCCAATTCATCAGGCCTCGACCAACCGACCGCAACCAATGCTGGGAGTGCAGCTAATCTTATCGAAGGCTTAAATCTCCCTACGCACGAACCTCGTCCCTTTGTCTATTGCGCGTACACCTATGGTCTTGGATTTCACTTGTGCCAAATAGAGAATAGTTGGCGAGAAGAGTGGTCTGTTGGCTGCCTGTCAGTCGAGGTCGAGTCTCGTCACGCCGCATGGCCAAAGGAACCTGCTTCATCCCCTCGATCAACAGGGCTCCATGAGGTAAAAACACCCTAGAATTCCATCAAATCGACGTGTCTTGTGAGTTGTGTGCATCTTCCCGTTGTCGGCAGGTATCCCCGAATCTCGCGGGCGTCGGGATCACCACTGGTTTTGCGCGTTCGGTACCCCGCCGTCAACCGCGAATATGATTCTGCACGTATTCAACCACACTGGTTTTGGCTGTGCTCTGGTAACGGATCAATAAATTGATCATGGGATACCAATCGCGGTAGTCGCTCTGAGCATGATCGGATATATCAGATGGCATATATAACCTGTCGTTTCCCTAACCGACCAGCGCACTCCTCTCGTTATCTCTCATCTCACTCCCCTGAACGGAGCCTCTATCCAGCGTTGCAACTGTGGCAACAATGCATTCTCTTAAGTATCGTCTTAACCTGGTGAATTATCGAACCATCCCTCGGACCACGGCGGTAGTCGAAGTCGTCAAAGATGATCTGTCTCACCACTATAAATGGCGTAGTGACTCCCCGCTAGACGCGCGGTTCGACTTAACATCCATGATTGGAAACGTCAATGGGAGATTCAAGTGGGGCCAGTCTGCGTTTGAGGTATCAAGTCGGGATTTGGAGATTAAACAAGAACAGGTCTCGAAAGCCGATAACACTTACGCGAACTTTCTGCATGGCGAGCTACGCAATCTTCGTGGATACTGGACAAAAGACAGAATCAATTTGGATGAGAAGCTGGGTATCAACGAATACGTCGATCAAGGTAGCGGTGAAACCTACCATCGGCTGATGGTGAACGAGGAGACCCTAAACCGCGCGGACAAGGTAAGCCGGGTGATAAGCTTATTATATGCTCTCCTTAATGCGATATCCCAGCGCCAACTTGTGTTGTGCTTTGATGGAACTTCCAACAAGTTCGGCGCGATCGGGGTATGGGTAGAGTAATCAACTAAAGTTGAAACGAATTCTGAGGCATTTGTAGAATACGAACGTCGTCAAACTAGTACAACTTCTCAAGAAAGGCAACCTTTCGCAGCAAATGGTGAGCAACTCATAGCAGACATCGAGCGCTTCTCAACCGTATCCCATAGGTATATTACCAGGTATTGAACTCTACAGCGCTTCGGGAATCTTAACTTCAACCATGATTCGATAGACCGGCATCGGAACTTATGCGCCGCCCGGTTGGACGAATAGAATTAGTCTAGCTATTGCGAAGAAGGCCGACGAAGCAGTGGCATGGTGAATAAATGCAACCCGCAATAGACCCGAGATAAGCTTACCAACAATGCTTTAGGTATCTCGATCAGCATGTGAACGAATTTCTGTAGCCAATATTTTAGTGCTGTGCTAACCAGGTCTGGTAAAGGTTATGGACGGGTACAGATTCTTAGTCCAAAGTTACAGAGGTGCGTTGATGGGACCAGTCATCGTCAGAACATACACTGAACTTCGAGGCGTCAGCTGGCGACAGCATCTCACTGTTTGGGTTCTCACGCGGGGCTTTCACGGCACGAGCGCTCGCCGGGATGCTCCACTGTGTGGGACTGCTCTCACAGAACAACATAGGCAAGCCCATATGACGCTTTGGCTTATTATTTGACCTACTCACGGGTGGGACAGAACAAATCCCTTTTGCCTTTGAAGTCTACAAAGGGGCCAAAGACGCCCACCACCCTGACTACTCGGAAAATCAAGCTGGGCGAGACGACACCAAATACGCACCTGGTGAGGTTAACCCCCAACAATTCAAGAGGACGTTTTGCTTCGACGTGAAGGTCGATTTTGTTGGCGTCTGGTGAGTTCGGCGATGTGGACAGATGGTTGTATGGGTTTGTTTGTTCTGACGAAGGAACATTAACTAGGGATACCGTGGCTAGCGTTGGCGGCATCTGGCCGCAAACTCTGCCTTGGATCGATTATAACCCAAGCGTCCGCGTATTTCGGTGAGTTCTGAGAACAAACTCCAGGAAGCTGACGCGAACCAACATCTTGAAAAGTCAAGCTCTTGCACTCGACGAGCACCGTGGTCATTTCATACCAAGCGTGTGGGATCATCGCAAAACCAAGCCAAATCAAGATATACGCGAAGTTTGGTTTCGAGGCGAACACTCAGACATTGGTGGTGGAGTGGCTTCGCCTCCTCTAATTTCTGAGGTGACGACACACTCGGATGTTGGTGGTGGAGTAGCTCCGCCTCCTCTTTCTGAGGTAATGGTATCTTGTAGTAGCGGTATGCTGAGCAACATACCCTTGCGATGGATGATACGTCAGACATTCAATTCTCAGACCGGAATCTTGTTCGACTATCAAGTCGTCGAGGGGTATAGGAAGGCAAAAGTCCTCGAGAAACCCGCCGAAAATACCAATCAGAAGTTTATGTGGAACAAGCGGATCGAGGCATCAAATGAGCTTGATAACGAGGACTTAAAAGGCAAGCCACGTGATATATTTGGATCGAACCCATTCTGGAACCTGCTGGAGATGATGCCGTTTTTGAAACCCAAGCCGCATATAGGGAAAGGTTCTGGTGGAACCGCAATGGGCTGGTATGATTGTTTCTCACTATGTTGAATCAGGGAGTCACAAGCTTAGATTCTTATTAGGCCTAATATGTGGAATGGGCGCGCGATATATCTTCCCAATGAAAAGGCCCCCATATTCCTGCACAGCTCTGTAGTTCACTACATCAATTCTAAAGCGCAATCCCCTGCGAACGGCGGCGTTGTAGGAGCGACGGCGACAAAGCAGTATTGGCCCAAAGCGAGATGGATTGGATATGAGGAGAAGTGGCCGCAGGTCGAAGACCTGTACTACGAAAAGACTGAAGTTAATAGCGACGATTTTTTGAAGGAAACTAAAACGGTCTTGAACATGGAGCATCTGCCTCCCGTGCAGTCGCAGCCCAATGGTGGCCGGAGCCAATGGTTTCGGTTTTTGTTCGGAAAGTAACATACCGCGAACATCTAAATAGAGCCCAAATACTTTCTTCGTAAAACTGTTTCATATTGGTCATCCTAGTATTTTAGGTGATTTTCATTAGCAGACTGGTGGGTGGACTTCCAATGTATTATGCGCTGCTCTTGACGTTTACCGTCGCAGTAGGAGAACAACCTCGGTCCCAATAGTAGCCCTGGTTGGCGCGACGTCGGGCAGGCACTTATGAGAATTGATGTGCCCGTACCGGGCTGTACACCTTGCTTGCTTGCCAAGAGAAAACTTGCATAACTAACAACATAGGTAAACGTAAAGGATTGATTTGTAATGTAAGCGAGCCAGCGCGTACGGGTAACAGACCTTCAAGCACAATCAAATCAGACTAAAGAGCGAGCAAAGTATACAGAAAATGAACATAATTTGTAGGAGGCATGTTATATGGAGTCAGCTTCTGTACGAAGTAAGATTAGGCACTGAATACAACAAATCAACAGATTACCTTGGACTCACTTAACTGGAACTCACAAACGGGTTTTGAGACGTCAGTTACCTATAACGGCGGCTTACGCATTCACCGACTACCGCTCTCGGGGACGAACGATTGCACATGTCATTGTCGATATAGCCCGGTCGCCATCGGGGAGACTTACACTGTTCAATGCCTACGTCGCTTTATCACGAAGCTCGGGTCGAGGCTCAATCCGGCTACTCCGCGATTTCGATGACAGCCTGCTCACAAAAACCCCTTGCAAGCAGCTGAACCTCGAAGATGAAAGACTTCAGAGCCTAAATACTGAGACAAAACGAAGATGGATGTTGGGCAAGACTGTTTGGGAACATTCAGGAGACAGTACTCACTTAGCGAACTCGTGATCTAGATACATTTTTAGAGGTTGTAGTCTGCCTAGATTATATATAATTATTATGTGCGCTTGTCCAAACGAATGCCCCACAAGAGACACAAACCGAGAATAGGAGCCCGCTTGATGAACGTATCAATCGTCGAATAAACATGATTTGTTAAAGCCGATGAGCCGCACCGGTTGAAGTCGACTTCGAGCGCGCTGCGCTCTGGAATCTATTGAGGAAGGGTCTGATTACAAATATAGGCCCTTGGACCCTCATTTTTTGATGCAGAATTGTGGGGGGGGGAAAGACCTTGGCAAGCAAGGTGACAAATACCGCAAACTGTCGGACTCGGCCGCCCCATGAACGACCACCGTCATCAGAGGCTGCTCCAAGGGTAGCGGATGAAGCTAAGCAGAGTGATATCGGTAGGCCGATTATCCTATACCACAAACCAGGACGCGCGACGCCAGTCCTGAAGGGCCCCCCACGTAGAACAGCGGGTGAATATTCGGACATGCATATGGCTACAATTTGCAAGTTGCAAAGGCTCACGCAATGCTCTAGATCTCGTTAAAGTCATCAAAAGGGTAGATCTACAGTATACTGCATATGGGCTGTTGCACATTCACATCCAACCCCTAGCTGATCTCCTTGCTGCTTGTCAAAGATATGTTGGGGTGACAAACAAAGCGAGTTCGTGTGAGCAGGGGTCTATTGCATCACTCAATCCGGATCTACACCAGCAGCACGATTGGTTGTCGACCGTTCTATGTTCCGGATAAAGTACTTACGCGTGCCATAGCTCCGTTTTTCCTTAACACATCTTCTACTTGTCCGACAGTTCCGATCTCCAACAATCCTGTCTTGGTTTTGGAGCAGCCGCATTTGTTTGATTGTATGCATCCTGTGGCCTGGTACAATAGCAACCTCGGCTTCTGTTATGCGTCTAGTCTCATCGGGTATACTCCAAGTCTTGGTTCTGAGTGAATATTCGAAGGTGCCTCGTGGAGACATGGGCTCCTGTCGATGTGCAGTTCTACATCTGTGGCTACACGTTGAGTGATGCCTGTTCCTTAAGCTCCGGACCCCAAAATGCTAACTTAGTCTGCACCACATGTCATTTCGTTATTATTCCGAGATCGAGACACTGCTTCGGAAATGAAAATCACAAAGACTACAAATGTCTCACGGCTCGAGGAGGTGGGTTGCCGCGACCGGCTAAGTGCGTCCGGCGCTAAAAGGTCAGGGTCTCATCAAACGGGGATTACGGCGTGATCAAATGGAAGCCAGGGCCAAATCGGCATGCATGCACTGATGAGATCGCGATTTGAAAACGACGACGAGACCTGGTGGGTGTCGATGCACACGTCCCCTTGTCCTTGGCTTCATATGCCATACCCTGGGTCCTGCCCACTCATGCACGCATATCTCCGAGCACCCTCGCCTTATTCGAAAGAAGCGTCCGGATTCGACTGCTTTCGAAAAATGTTCTGAGTTTCGAGTGTAGTTGTGGGACAATAGAGGCAAATACAGTTCGACAGTCTTTGCAACTATTTGGGTCAGCAGCGGCGAGCTTGCAAGCCGCCATGCTCACCCCAGCGCCTGCGCTTCGCGCTGCGAGCGCGTCCCGTGCGTGGGGATCTAACCGCCTAGCGCCTACTCTCAGCGGGCCTGGTTTGTGGTGACTAAGCTTTCCCACGACCGGCCCGGGTGATCCCTCCCTACTCGCCTTGTAACTATTTCCGCAATGTCGTCAAGGTGTGTAGTCAGTTGCATAGTGTGCAGGTGTGCCCGCTCACTGGAAGCATCAGGCCTGGAGTCGAGAGGAGCCACCCTGCGCGCTATGCAACGCTCTAAAATCACTCCGCTCTTGTCGTCAACACCCTGTGTACAAGGGGACGTGTGCCAACGGCTCAAATGTTAGCTCTGGGAGATCAAAGCCGTGTCATCAAGTGGTATGTACCTCTTGATCTTTACTACGCCGGATTCTCTGAGGTTGATCTTGATATAGCTCGTCAAGTAACGTAGAGACGCGACCGTTTGAACACCTGCCGTCCCGCAACGCACACCCGGCCCTTCCACGCTCACAAACCAGACGACTAGCCCAGCATTCCCTAGTCCATCAAACCGCTTCAAAGGAGCGTAAAAAGTAATTCGAAGTCGCCAAATAAGAGCAACGAGACCCAAAAACGAGACCGCCAGGGGACCGAAGGTCTAGGCAGGGGATGGTCCCAGACATGTTATTCGGGAAGCGATGATGGAGAAAACGCGCGATGGGCGGAGAGTGTAGAGCTGGAAGGAAGAAAGGGGTTACAGGCTGGCGCGGATGTCTTGGAGGGATGGAGTTAAAGATGGTCTCCAGGATGGGTGAGTTTGTTGAAAGCGACAAAAAGGTCTTGACTGACGTGACTGGCTAAGGCTTCGAAACAAAAGCTACCAGGGCGAGATGGGCGCGGGGGAAGCCGCCGAGGGTAGCAAATGTGTATCGAGTGAACGGCACGAGGCGGCTGCTAAAACCAAGAAGGATGCATCGCAACGACGGGATTTTGGGATACGGTCAACCAACGGTTGGAATGGGTTGGTGGAGGAAACGCGTCTCAGTCGTCTGTGAGCACCACAAACCCATGGCGTGCGCGGGTTGATCCTGTTCCCGGGACGCTTTCAAGCGGGTTGTAATTGGAAACATCATTAATCTATCGGCGTTTCGAACAAACATGCTGAGAGGCACATGCTGAGAGGCAGAGTGATTTTTTCAGAAGCAACGGGTCGTTACGTATAAACCTGGCGGTATGTTAGTTGTGTTTGCATTGTCGTTGATCTCATCCATTGGTTTCGGCTTGAAAAGAGGTTGAATACTGTTTGGTTTCTAGATTCAAGCCCTTCTGCGAAGCAAATTTACTCTAGAACTCTCATCAGATTGACTTGCGTGTATACTCGCCCTTGGACAGCATACCCCGCGCGGATCGGTGATAGTTTCTCTTCTGGCTCCCCTAGTCCATCTCCAAGGGATGAAGATGCGATCGCTTGCCTCACTGTACATTCTTCCAAGACTTCACGTTCCTATGAGGTCAACGCAAGACAACGACGAAAACAAACTTCTGCTAGCTTGGTTTGTACTTTATACAGACTTTTTTCGGGATAACGCAAAATCTAGCGATACCTTGTAGAACTTGACCAAGGTATCCATCATATAATTGAAGGCTCCTAACAATCCCGCTCATTGGCTCAGGCGGGGCTGCGCTAGCTGAGAGCCGAGCTCATAGCTTGTTCCAAGGCATGCAACCGTCCCACCGCAATGACTTCACTGACGTTCTTGGCGCATCTCGGCGTCCCAATCCGTTTCAAAACATGGCCAACGCCGGCGAGTCTTCCAAAACCTGGTCAACGCTCCCCTAAACTTTGAAAAAGCTTCATGGTTTAATAAGGAGTTAGTATTCGGGTCAATAGCCGAATCATTGACTAGGTCAAGTGTACGTACCATAACCGTTGACTCACATCTAGTGTGACTATAGTGCATATACCGACTCGGATCACCTTTCTCTCATGTATATGAAGAAACCACTACGCCAGGTTGAGCTTGTACTCTATCCTTTGATTATGAATGATTCTACTTCCTGGGTAACGAGGGCCTACGCTGAATATGAGGATATACATCATATGCGCTCAAGAACATTTAGCACCATTCGCATCTCCAAGCGAATTCAACAGTCCAACCATTCAGTTCATTCAACTTATTTCAGTAGCAACTACATGCGGTGCAATAGCGATTCAAACCCGAAAAACGTCATCCTCCCCCCGTTGGTGTCGTACACTTCCACCTTGTTGTTGTTAGCCTTCGACTGGTCCAGAACATGCTCGAGTCGACCAATACGCCCGCTACCTGGTGAGTCAAGGTCCCATTCAATCGAGTCCACATATTGCAGATTGCTTTCGTAGCCGATCAAGGCAATCGTGGAAGAGCCGGGATAAAGCACAGCTGAGGGTGGCCACAAGTTAGTAATCGTTTGCTAGGATAGTTCCCGACTTACGCCACCATGTTCTGCTGCCCACCAACACGACCGGATATTTCTTTATGTCTTGGACAGACGTATCATACTTCGGTCCGTCGAGGGGAATGGCAGGCTGGGAGCTAGCGTCACGGATGGCCACGCGCGTACGAAGGTATAGAGAGTCGGGGAGGGAGAGCTCTTGAAGGGTAAACGTAACACCCTGCCCGGATTCTCCGGTAAACGTAACTGCCGATGACTGGACGGTAATCCTATGGATCGACTTGTCTCCTTTCCTGGTCCATCGTCTAGTTTCTGCCAGAGTTCCGGCGCTCTGAGCGACTAAACCGATGCTGTTACGACCATCGACAAAGTTCATAGCTAATAACTACCGGTGAGTCCACCAGTAAAATAATATAACTAATCACTCACGCCAGTATCGATGAGAGCCCATCAGGAATACGGGCATATTGCCTTTGGCAGTCAAGGAGCTACTAGACTTCCGGAGTGCAAACTCCGAGAACTTGGTGTTGAAGTCGAGTGTGGCCGTGCTCTTTGGTACTTCTTCGATCAGCCCATACACCGGTTTACCCTGACTGAAGAACGCATATTTCGGATCCCCTCCCCATGCTGCTCCGAGCGCCGAGACCTGGACCTTGATAGCAAGATTCGAAGAGTCACTGAACGGAGGAATGTCTATCGTCGTCTTGGTCGCACCGTCAAAGGACTTGAGTTTCAGTCGAGGTTCCTTCTCGCCCTCGATCTGGACGGTCACGGCGATTGTCATAGGTCCCTTCAGACGCAATGGGTCCCACGAGACATCGAGTTTGCGGCTGGTTGAGCTCGGCGAGTGGACCCGCAGTTCTACCTCGTAGTCTGTCATGTCCAGCCACTGCTCCGCAAATAAGTAGCTCATCATGGAAAAGTCGTAGAGAAAAACGTCAAGTCGTTGGTTATAGTCCTTGTAGGCGCGCTTTCCAAGATTCGATACAGTCTGTTTCGACCTGAGTACCTTCCGAAGCAGGGATATAGCTTCGCGGTATTCTAAAGCACAAGCGAGAGCGCTGTTCATCGCGGTTGGGTAGTCCACACAGTCTTTCCACCGGGTAAAGTTCTTGGTGACGGCGCCATAAACAAGTTGCCCAATTACATCGCTTTCGGGTGGGACAGGAGGAGGTCCAGCGGGTCCTTGTGGGCGCACAGGGGGAGTCCAGGTTGAGTTTTGATCAAAAACGGTTCCGAACAAAGCAAGAACCACGCCTATCAGAGCATCGCCAGCACCTTCGGCACCGACAGCGGCGGCAGCGGCGGCGTCTGCAGTACCACCACCAGCAGCGCCAGGTCCTTCGGCTCCAACAGCACCATCACCGTCGGGGCCGCCTCCATCTGCCCCCCTTGGCTCCTGGCCTGGTCCGGGTTCATCGCCTGGAGCAGGCTCGGGTGTGTATTCCCCTCTGCACAAAAGAGTCTCGAGCGCTTTCCGTCCCAACCTTTTCAAGGCCATGATTGCGATGACTTGTGTGAGCTTATCCCTGTTTTCCCACAAACCCTGCACTATTCTAGTTATTTTTAGTATTCCATGTTTGCATATTATTTTGTCAGATATAACATACTGTTCAGCCGATAGTTTCAACGAGTTTGCGAGGCTTCTTCCAAAAGCTTCAAGTGTAAACGCTTTCGGAATTTCGATGGTTACCATAAAAGGTCTGAAACCGATGCTGCTGACAGTGTGGTTCGATATCTTGATGTCCCAGCTCCCGGTGATACTGAGG